>PISW01006168.1:0-114664 GCA_004023785.1 Mungos mungo | reverse complement strand
TGGAGGGCCCAATGTCTGTTCCCTGAAGCCCCACGTTGTTGGTGATGGGGAGAAAAATGATGACACCCTGGTCTTTCCTCCCCAGACCAGGTGTCCCAAACCACTCTGTTCACACATTCACACTGTCCTCACAGGGCTGTGCATTCACGAGTGTGCCTCTCCAACTCCCCCACCCCACAACCACCCCACCTCACAGGCTTCCATGGAGCTTGTCTGGGATTCAAAGCCAGATGTCTTAAAGACTCCTGGTCTGTGTGCCTAGGTCCTAGGAAAGTGCTGTCCCACCCCACTGAGGAGGGTCATCTCCCACTTCTGTGTGGGCATGAAGAAGGTGGTTTGTTCTGCTCTGCTGACTCCAGCACCTCCCTGGTGCTCAGCTGGGATTTAAACCCCAATGTCTTAAAGGGTCCCGTTCTGTGTGCCCTGGTTCCAGGGAAGTGCCACTCTGCCCTGCCAGTAAATGGCCTCTGGCTGGGGCAGGCAGGCAGTCTTTGTTCTTTGAAGGGTTGCATTCAAGGGAGAGGATTGCTTTCTCCCACTGTGGACTGCACCTCTGAACTAGTTACAGAGCCTCTTCCCCAAGTGCTTGAACTGGGCAGCTAGCCCCAGTCCAGATAAAGCCCCGCAGTTAGAGAGTAAGAGTATCTTTCTCTGTCCTGGTCCTTGAGTTTTCTGTTGTCCAAATATAGTCCTACACTTCTCCTTCTCTTCCCACTCTCTCTCCATAGAAGGGGCTCCCTCACCTCCATGCCTACATCACTCATTTTATCTCTCCCAGTTCACAGTCACATACCTATGACCCACCAGGTTGTCATGGCGGTTCCTGGAGATGTCTCTGTCACTCTGCATCCCAGACTCTTGGAATTCAAAGTCCTTTGGCCTCAACACCGCTGTGTTTGAGCGGTGAGGGAATTTCAGGACCCCCTACTTCTCCACCATGTTGGATCTCTCCTAGTCTCTATTTTCTAGCTCCACCTCTATTTTCCCCACAGGACCTATCAGATTGGTCCTGGGCTTATTTATATTTATTGTAAGCTGTTAAAATTTATAAATTAAAATATACATATTACCTTGTGGTTACATGGATGATGACTAAAGTACATGGTTAATAGAAAGAAGCAAACATATATATTACATTGGAAAACCTTACCTAGTGGGACTGCTGAGTAGTTCAGTCACTTAAGTGTCTGATTCATGACATGGTTATGATCTCATGGTTTATGAGATAGAGACTCGCATTGGACTCTCTGCTGACAGCATGGAGCCTGCTTAGGATTCTCCCTCTCCCTCTCTCTCTACCCCTCCCCTGCTCACATTATTTCTCTCTCTCAAAATAAATTAATTAAAAAAAAAACTATTTTGTAACATTACCTAGTTTTTTCCAATATAAATAATAATCTTCATGCAGAAATATTAAATTTCTATGTCTTAGAAGATTAAAGGCAATTAGACTGCATTATGATACATTTTATTACAGGGAAATTAGACAATCTTGTCACTGTAATTAGATTAGATCCAAATGACCCATAGTTTTTGTACATACATAATAAAATTTGGAATGAAAACTTTTTTGCAAAGTATTCCAGTTTCATTATAATGATGGAAGAAACCTAAGTATGATACATACTTAATAATTTAATTTTAATAGTACAAATTGTAACAGACCAGAGATGAATAGGCTCATACCAATAATTAGCACATAAAATTAAAAAATCTCAGATTAAACACTTGTTATTTTGCAATCTTGTGAAAAAGAAAGACTGATACACAATTCATTTGTACATCCAAGGCAAATTAAATATATGTATATGCACATAGAATTGAGTATACTTTATAATCTCAGTGAGATAGGAGAATTTTATGTATTTGCTGATGATTTATTATCTTCTGTATTTTTGACAAAAATTTTACCGATATATAGCTGTTTCTCAATCAAGAATAAACTTGAGTGGTTTTGATTTTTAAGCATCTTCTGTAACAAGCCAAATAGAGAAGTCATTACGGCTTGGTGCTAATGGTGTTCTATAACACGTTTTTGAAGCTTCACAACAGGAAAAATTCTGTATCTATGTCTTTTAAGAAATGCAACATTAATTAGGATTTTCTGCTGTACAGGTTGACTATTTACAATCTCACATTTTTAATATGTCTTAGTTCAGATGTTAAACCTTAGTGAGTCTTCTTAAAGTCCATATTCTTGTGTGCCCTACCATTTTATTTCATTTTTATTTTTCATGATTTCTGGGGTTCTTTCTGTCCTTTGGGCTTGGTTTAGTTCATTTTTTATTAGCTTTAAACAAAAATAGAGAAAAAAACGGAATGTACTCATACTCTGTGCATGCTGGGCAATTTTTATCCCTTTTTAGCTCTTCATAGGACCTTCAAACATGACTGAAAGCCCTACATCTAAACGCAAAGCACATGTTTTCTGTCCAGTCAGTTTAAAATTGTCTCCTAAAAATACAGTGCCCACCACGTCTAAAGTTAACTCAGGAGTGCTAAAGGAAATGATTCTTTTCTCATATTCATAGCTAAAACCGTTCCAGTTTGTTGTTGTTGTTGTTGTTGTGGGTTTGTTTATTCATTTTGTTAGATTCCACATATTAGTAAAATCATAAAGTATTTGGTTTTCTACATCTGACTTATTTTATTTAGAATAATTCCCTGTTTGTCCATCCACATTGTTGCAAATGGCAAGATTTCATTCTTTTTTAATATTATAAATGATAGTATCAATATATACAATTATTTTATGCCACTCAATCTACCTACACTTTTACTTATCACACTCTGGACTTAAGGGGATAACTATACCTAGGGAAATCTAGTTAAATGTATTCATTTTTCCCCCTAATAACTAAACAACTTGGAAATGTGGAAGGATTCAAAAGAAATTTTAAAGCTATAAATAATATAAATCCTTTCTATGAAATATTGTATAAGAAACCTGAATGTGACTACTTTCAGAATAAAAAGTGAGGAATTGGGGCACCTGGGTGGCTTAGTCTGACTTCAGCTCAGGTCATGACCTCCTGGTTTGTGAGTTTGAGCCCCACATCAGGCTCAGAGCCTGAAGCCTGCTTCAGATTCTGTGTTTCCCTTTTTCTCTACCCATCCCCTGCTCATGCTCAATCTCTGTCTCTCAAAAATAAATAAACATTAAAAAATTATTTTAATTGAGGAATCATTAAATGCTTTGCATAACTTGACGTGGAAAAAGATGTATTTCCAGAAAAGAAGACTTAGATATATTTTATTGTTTGCTTTGTTTTATTTATGGAGGGTTTGGGCTCAAGTCATGGATCCTCTGCCACACATTTTTTAAATTAAATTATAGTTGTCACACTATGTTGCATTAAATTCAGGTGTGCAACATAGTGATATGACAAGTCTTTATGTTATGGTATGCCTACCAAAAGTGTAGCTACTATCTATCATAAAATACTAATACAATACCATTGACTATATTCCTTATGCTGTACCTGTTATCACTATGACATTTATCCCATAACTGGAAACATGTATCTCCACTTCCCTCCAGATCTGTTGTCCATCCCACATCCCTTCCCATCCGGAAACCATCTGGTCTCTGTATTTGTGGGTCTGTTCCATTTTTTGATTGTGTGTTTGTTTATTCATTTTGTTAGATTCCACATATACATAAAATCATAAAGTGTTTTTCTAAATCTGATTTATTTTATTTAGAATAATATCCTGTTGGTCCACTCAAGTTGTCACAAATGGCAAGGTTTTATTCTTTTCTATAGCCAAGTAATATTTCATTGTATACATATATGTATATACTGCGTATTCTTTTCTTTTCACATTTATTTATTTTAAATCCCAGTATGGTTAGCATACAGGGCTACATTAGTGTCAATATAATGGTTCAACAATTCCATACATAACTCAGTGCTCATTACAACAAGTGCACTCCTTGATCCTCATCACTTATTTTATCCATCCCTCAACCCTCCTTCCCTCCGGTAACCATTAGTTTGTTCTATATTAAGGATCTGTTTCTTGGTTTGTCCTTCTCTCTTTTTCTTCCTTTGTTCATACGTTTCTTAAATACTACATATGGTATTTGTCTTTTTATGACGTTTTTTTGCTTAACATTATACTGTCTAGCTCCATCCATGTCGTTGCAAATGGAAAGATTTCATTCTTTAATAGCTAAATAATACTTCATTCTGTGTGTGTGTGTGTGTGTATAAATATATGGATATCTTCTTTATCCATTCATATATGAAAGGACACTTGGGTTGTTTCTATATGATAATAATATAAAATATATATTATATGTGCCTGGGTAGCTTAGTCAATTGATTGATTGATGAGCTCATCATGATCTCACAGTTCATGGGTTCAAGGCCCACCTTGGGATGTGTGCTGATAGCTTGGAGCCTGAGCTTGGTTCGGATTCTGTGTCTCCCTCTCTCTCTGTCCCTCCCCTGCTCATGCTCTGTCTCTCTGTTAAAAATAAATAAACACCAAAAACATGTGCATCTGTGTGTATGTGTGTATATATGTGTGTGTGCATATATACATATATATGTGCGTGTATGTATATGTATATACACACACACACACACACACTTTATTTGAGGGAGGGAGAGAGAGAAAGACAGAGAGAGAGAGAGAGAGAGAGAAAGCACAAGTGACAGAGAAGAGCGGGGGAAGAGAATCTTAATCAGGCTCCATGTTCAGAGTGGAGCTTGACATAGCGCTTGATCCCACGACCCTGGGTTCATGATCTTAGCCAAAATCAAGACTTGGCCATTCTACAAATGAACCATCCAGGCACCCCTGCATATATGTTTTCAAATTAGTGGCTTTGGGGCTCCTGGGTGGCTAGTTGGTTAAGTGTCCGGCTTCGGCTCAGGTCATGATCTCATAGTTGGTGGGTTCGAGCCCTGCATCGGGTTCTATGCTGATAGCTAGCTCAGAGCCTGGAGGCTGTCTTCGCATTCTGTAATTCCCTCTCTCTCTGACCCTCCTCTGTTCACGCTGCCTCTCTCTGTCTCTCAGAAATAAAAAATTTTAAAAAAATTAAAAAAAATTAGTGGTTTTGTGTTCTCTAGGTAGAACTTCAATTACTGGATCATACAGTATTTTTATTTTAGAATTTTTGAGTAACTTTCATACTGTTTTCCACAATGGCTCTACCAATTTGCATTTCCACCAACAGTTTTTGAGAGTTCATTTTTCTCTATATTCTTGATGACATTTGTCATTTATTTATTTTAGCCATTCTGACAGGTGTAAGGTGATCCCATTTTGTTTTGATTTGCATTTCCCTGATCATTAGTAATCTTGAGCATCCTGTCATGTGTCTGTTGGCCATGTATATGTTTCCTTTGAAAAATATCTTTTCAATTCCTCAGCTCATTTTTAAATCCAATTGTTTGCATCTTTGGTATTGAATTGTCTAAGTGACACATTACATTGATCGATTTATGAATATTGAATGATCCTTGCCTCCCAGAATAAATCTCACTTGATCGTGGTGAATGATCATCTTAATGTATTGTTGAATTGGGTTTACTAATATTTTATTGAGAATTTTTACATCTATTTTCATCAGAGTTTTGGGCTTGTAGTTTTCCCTTTTTGTAATGTTTTTGTCTCATTTGGGTATCAAGGTAATACTAGCCTCATAGAATATATTTGGAAGCTTTTCTTCTTCTATTTTTTGAATTCCTTGTTTCTACTAACCTTGGGATTTGTTCTTATTTTTCTACTTCCTTGTGTGTAAAGTTAGATTGCTTATCTGAGATTTTTTCTCATTTCTTAAGGTTGGCCTGTATCACTATAAATTTTCCTTTTAGAATTGCTTTAGCTATATCCCAAATATTTTGAACTATTGTATTTTCTTTTTTATTTATTTTCTTTTTTTGTATTTTTCTTTTTTATTTCCTATATTTTTTTCTTTCCACTTTGATTTCTTCACAGAATCATGAGCTATGTAGTAGCATGTATTTAGACTCTGAATTAGTGTCTGAATTTTTCCAGGTTTTTTTCTTGTGATTATTTTCTAGTTTCTTATTGTTGTGGTCCAAAAAATATATTATTGCAAAAATTTTAAAATATATTGAGACTTGTTTTGTGGTCTAACATCGTGTATTCTTGAGAATGTTGCATGCACACTTGCATGTGTGGTCTATTGTTTGTGGATGAAATATTCTCTAAATATGTGTTACATCTCTCAGTGGTCTAATGTGTCATTCAAAGACATTGTTTCCTTACTGATTTTCTTCCTGGATGATCTATCCATTGATATAAATGGGACGTTAATATCTCTTATTTCATTACTGTCAGTTTCTTCTTTTATCTCTGTTAATTTTTGTTTTATGTATTTAGGTGCTACAAAATCAGGCAGATAGATATTTACAATTGTGATATTCTCCTGCTGGAATGACCTTTTTATCCTTATGTAATGCCCTTTTTTGTTTCTTTTTATAGTCTTTAAGTTTTATTTCACCTGATGAATGTATTACTAACCCTGCATATTTTTTTCATTTCTGTTTACATGGAGTATTTTTTCCATCCATTTACTTATAGTCTGTATTTATCTTTAGGAGTAATGTAAGTCTCCTCTAAGAAGTTCATAGATATTTTAACATCTTATTTTTATTAATCCATTCCTCCACCCTATGTTTTGTTTGGAGTATTTAGGCCATTTACTCTTAAAGTAATTATTGATAGAGATGTACTTGTATTGTGTAGAATCCATTGTATGAATATAATGCAGTTTGCTTAAATATTCTATTCACAAATATGAGTTATTTCCTATTTTGGACTAACATTGTTAAAGTTTTTATAAATATTTCCATAGAAATAATTTTGGAATTGTTTTTATTTCTCTATTTTAAAATTCTTTTGAGTAAATAACAAATGCTGAAATTGGGTTAATGATAACTAAGAATGAATCAAAACATGGTACATGATCACCCTTATAAGAAACCGACAAATTGTTCCAAAGTGGTTGTACTAATTAACTTTTCCATAAACAAGATATGAAAGTCCCAGGTGCTGCACAGCCTTACCCATATTTGGTGTTGCTGATTTTTAAAATTTTAGCCATTCTAATGATGCTGTATTTTTTTTTCCTTGAGGTTTTAATTTGAAATTTTTTGATAATTAATAGTGTCAAGAGTATTTTTGCATGCTATTGGCTTTTGGGGTATCTTCTTTTTGAAGTATCTAATTGTTGTGCCCATTATTGATATGTAACATTTATTTATATATTTAGGATACAAGTTCTTTGTCAGATACATATACTGGAAATATATATACAGCCTTTTGATTTTCTTAACAATGTCTTTCAAAAATCGAAAGATGGTTAGCATGAATAAATATTGAATTTTACGCCAGTTATATTCTTTACTCTGCTAATGTGGTAAATTTATTTGTTTTTAATGTCACATAAACTATGCATTCCTGGGATACCACTCTCCCAACTTGATCAATATATAATTTGGAATAACTTTATTTATTCACCAACTTGGCTAGGTCACAGTCTAATTTTTCAATCAAATAATAATCTACATGTTGTTATGAAAGAATTTTAGAAATAAAATTCTGCTAATCACTTGACATTAAAAGTAATGTACTAGCTGAATCCATTCAGAGGCCTTAAAATCTGAGCTGAGGTTTCCTATGTGGAGAAAAAACAAATCTGTAGATGCTGCTTCAGCCTATGCCCAGAGTATTCCATATTCTCAATGTTTTCCTTCCTTCCTGACTACTGAATTTCTCATTTACTTAGCTGGCTCCAACAAATTATATAAGCCAATTACTTTTAATAACTGTATCTACTTACCTCTCTCTCCATCTATCATCTAATATCCTGCTGTTTTATTCATCTGATTGAACCCTGATTAATACAAATATGTAGTTTATATATTACTAAATTGAATGTGCTAATATCTTGTTCTAATATCTTGTATAGGATGTTTGCATTTATGTTCATGAGTTACTAGTCTTTAATTTTCTTGTGTCTACTTTCTCAGAGTTTATGCTTACCTCTTATAATTCAAAAAGAGGTATTAAATAATTGGTCTTGGGATGCCTGGTGGCTCAGTTGGTTAAGAGTCCGACTTCAGCTCAGGTCATGAACTCAAAGTTCCTGAGTTCAAGCCTACATCAGACTCAGTGCTGACACCTCAGAGCCTGGAGCCTACCTGTTTCAGATTCTGTGTCTCCCTCTCTCCCTCTATCTGTCTCTGTCTCTTGGCCCCTCCCCCACTCATTTTCTCTCTCCCTCTCTGTCTCTCTTTGTCTTTCCCTCTCCCCACTCCTTTCCTTCTCTCTCAAAATTAAATTAACTTGAAAAAATAATTGGTCTTATTTCTCACTTAAACATTTCATAGTATTCTTGAGTAAAAAAACATTTGGTTCCGTAATTTTCTTCGTAGGAAATGGTTATGACAAATTAAAGGTTTTTTTACATCTAGGAAGAGCTTTTATTTTCCCTTGTAAGAACTTCTGATAAGTTAAATGTTGGAATGAATTTGTCCATTTTATCAAAACTGTCACTTGTGTTAGCATAAAATAGCTCACATCTCTATTACTACTGTAATGTCTATAGAACTTAGAAACTGTGTCTTTTTTTTTCTTGATCAAATTCAGTAGGTATTTGTCAAGTTTTAATATTTTTAAAGAATCAAGTTTGGGCTTTAAAATTTTTTCTCTGTTGCTTTTCTTTTCAGTTGATTTTTTTTCTTATCTATGTTATATTGTTTTAGTTTAATTTTTTTATCCTCTTTGCTAAGTTCCTTTGGTGGAAACTTAGATCACTGAACATAGAACTTTTCTGATATAAATATTATAAGCTATAGTTTTTTTAAAGTACTCATTTAGATGCCTCCCACAAATATTAATGTTATTTCCAATATAATTAAGTTCAAATATTTTGTAATTTCCACTGTGATTTCTTCTTTAACCTATAAATTATATAAAATATATTTTAAAAGATAAAGTACCCACAATTGTTGAATGGAATGGTCTATAAATATTAATTTGTTTGAGAATATTGCCCAAATGTGTTTTCTTAGCTTTTACTAGCTTTTTTCTTTGTTTTCTTAATTGCTCAGGGAGAGGTTTGAAACTTTTCTACTATGATTGTACATTTCTAAAGGTCATCCTTTATTTCTGTTTGCTTTTTTAGTTAAGAAATTCTGTTATTAGTTTCATACAACTCTATAGTTTTATATCTTCATGATAAACTGCCACTTTTATCATCATATATGCCCCTTTTTATTTCTAATAGTACTCCTTGTTTTGAAGTCTACTTTAGTTGATATTATCATGGTTGTCCAACTTTCTTTTGCTTACTTATGTTTGTATAGTATATCTTGTTTACATTATTCTGTTTTCAGCCTAAATATGCTTTTATATTTAATGTAGGCCTCTTGTAGATAGAACATAGTTGGTCTTGCTTTCCTATACCATTTGATAAAACACCTTGTAATTAAAGAATTTATCATTCACTTTAACTTATTTATTGATGTAATTGGTATATATAAAGTATTTTATGGTACATTTCGTTTCCTCAACTTAGTTTTTACTAAAACTAAATTTTAGTAGTGACTGCCAGCCTGCATCTCTGGAGAGTACCTTCAGTAGGCTGCTAGATATGTTTTAATTAGATGCCTAACCCTCAGGCCAATGCATTAAGATAAGCAATATGCCTTCTTTGCATAACAATTGGGTGCCTTTTCCCCCTTAAAATCTGCACACCTCTCAATTGGCTGCCTCCATACTGGTCCAAGATGTGAGTAAATTCAAGTGTGTAAACCCTTCAAGAACTGTTTCTCAGTTTTCTATAGTTTTGTGAGTCTTTTGAATGTGAACCCCATTGATTTTTAAAACTAGATGTTTAAGAGGCTTGTCTCTCAGGTATAGATTTTTTAAAATTCTTTTTAATGTTTTATTTATTTTTATTTTTGAGAGAAAGAGAGAGACAGCATGAGCAGGGGAGGGTCAGAGAGAGATGGAGACACAGAATCTGAAGACAGGCTCCAAGCTCTGAGCTAGCTGTCAACACAGAGACTGATGTGGGACTCAAACCCACAAACTGTGAGATCATGACCTGAGCCAAAGCTCAACAAGCCCTACACTCCTCAGGGAGAATCTCTGTGTTTTATTTCCCTCAAAGTTGTGAATTGCAGCGCTGCAAGTGAGTTTTATGGTGAGATTGTGTCATAGTCTCTCCTCTTTGCCCGTTGCTTGCCTGATTATATAGAGGTCACTCATGTATTTATTTGTTTTGTCTTGTTTTATTTTTTTTCCTCAGAGAAAATTGTTGCATTTTTAGCTATGGGTCCCAGGTGTCCATGGGAGGAAGTGAGTTTAGGATCCTCCTACATCATAGTCTGAACTAGAATCTCTATTATTTTTTTTAATTTTTTAATGTTTATTTATTTTTGAGAGAGAGACATAGCATGAATGGGGGAGGGCCAGAGAGAGAGGGAGACACAGAATCCGAAGCAGGCTCCAGGCTCTGAGTTGTCCGAACGGAGCCCAATACAGGGCTCGAATTCACAAACCTGAGATCATGACTTGAGCTGAAGTCGAACGTTTAACCAACTGAGCCACCCAGGCATCCCCGGAATCTCTGTATTATTAACTGCTTACTCCAAAGATGACAATATAACCTCATAAAAACTCCTCTTTGAATTGATATTATACCCCTTCAATGATCTGCAATGAATTTGAGCATAGCTTATATACAGATACTGGGACTTTCCAAGCTGTATTTCCCTCCTTTCAGTTCCACCTCCCTTCTAAATGTGTAGTGACTCTGACAGCCCTATACTCCATCTCTGACACTTTGGTCTAAGAATATTTTTGATTTATGTTTGTGTTCTATTATTCTCCTACCTGCCCAGTAGGCTGTAGAATGTCCTCTAATAAGCCCAATTAGAAAAAGACCTCATGTGGTGCATCTGGGTGGCTCAGTCAGTTAAGAGTCTGACTTCAGGTGAGGTTATGATCTCATGAGTTCGTGAGTTTGAGCCCTGCATCATGCTCTATGCTGACAGCTCGGACCCTGGAGCCTCTTCAGATTCTGTGTCTCCCTCTCTCTCTGTTCCTCCCCTGCTCATGCTCGCGCGCGCGCTCGCTCGCTCTCTCTCTCTCTCTCAAAAATAAATGTTAAAAATTAAAAAAAAATAAGACCTCATATACTGTTCATTTCTCCTTTCAAGAGTTGCACCTGTTCAAGTTTTTACCTACTTTTGTGTATTCATCCCTGCCTACAAACAGTTAGAGACGTTGTAATTTCTCCAGTGTTTATAGCTGTTGCTTGCAGTATAGCTTGTCCAATACAGATAGCTCTGACATTACTATAACTGGAAACTTTATCATATTTATTTTAATTTTACTTTTCTGGTTTTTTTTAAATCAAATATATTTAGCAATGAAAGAAAGTAAGGGAATAGGTAGAGTGACAGAGTTTGCAAAAAAATATGTGCACTTTTGGCTGAGACATGTGGGATATGACCACTCTTCAGCCTCAATGTCTTTAGGACAGTCTATTTTACTTTTAAGAATTTGCATATGTATAAGTAATAACTTTGTTTTGAAATCAAAGAACCTTGTGCCTGGATTAATGCAGTGTAGAGCCCATCCCAGGGAGATGTTAGATAGTAACACACAATACACCCCAAGTTTTTGCAGAAATCACTGGAACATATTTGGATTCGCATAAATGATAGAAGTAGAGATTCAATGCAATTTTACCTAATATTACATGGAGGAGTGCACAGGATGGCATTCTTATTATATATTTTGCAAAATACTGAGGCAGGCAGTAGGGCAGGCTATCCAGTTTAACAGTTTTGGCTAGTCATGGTATCAGTGTAGGTATGGAACTTGGGTCTCACAAACAAAAAACAAAACAAGCCATCACTATTACAGTACCTAACAAACTACAACATATATAATTGAGACGTATATATGTGCCAAAATTTATACTGATGATCATAAACCACCCATCCAACAGATTAATTTAGTGGACATTTGGCATTATTTTTGCTGGTAAGTTGTCTGAAAGATGCCTTGTGGATGTAATTGAGTTATTCATAAATAATACAATATAAGCAATTGCAAAATTATTATAAATAAAAAATAAACACTTGTCCTAAATATTAAAGAGTCATAACAGTCAACCCTTTCCCTGCTATTTACTGAAGAATTATATAATTTTACCATAGTACTTTTGAATCGCTTGATAAGTTTCAAAGGTTATAAATAATGGAGAATATTAGCTCCACTTAAAGGTATTTCTACTAAAGAGGACTGGCTTTTTTTCCTAGCTAAGAAACTGAGTAAAGACTCTGAAAATTTTAAAACAAACAATCTCTTATCACTCCACATCTAATAGTCTAAACATATGATTTCTCTTAAAACAATATAGTATGAAGCATGGGGTAATGAGTAAAAGTATAAATTTTGGACCCAAAATCCATAGGCTTAAATTTTGGCTCCACCACTTTCTAGCAGTCTGAGATTATACACATAAATTATCCTCTCTGTGCCTCAGCTTCACATATAAAAAGTGGTGATTACAGTAATATCTACATGATAAGGTTGATGTGATGAATAAGTGAATTAATAACTATAATGTTCTAGAATAATCAGTGACACATAAATGATACTATTCAAGTATTACAACCATTATAATTTAGTGAAATACTTCAAATAGCAACTGCTTTTACTTCACTATCTTCCAAAGACTTAGAAAATCATGAGACATGTGATGGCCATTTTATGTATTTATTCACTTACAGTCTTTAAGCTCTATTTGATAGTAAATTAATAGTAAATATTTTCATAGCTCCTCAAAAAATGTATCTTTGCTGAGTAAGATAGTGGTTTATTATTTCAGTCAATATTTGTTGATTGCCTATTCATAGAAAGTGAACAAAATGGACCCCAAATATCTAGCACATGGATTTTGCTTTATAATAGGAATCCAGAAAATAAATAAGTTGTATAGCAACATGTGGTAAGAAGTAAAAAAGGAGGGAAAAGTGTTAGGAGTAAATGTAATTACAGTTTTAAACAAACAAGTTGATGAGGAAATGTTCATTTTAATAGTTATTTATGCCATCTACTATTCATTCCACTTTTTATACATGGATTTATAAAGTAAGTTATTTTGTGAGTAATAGCACACTCCTTACATTAAATATGGGTGTTAATTAGTTATAAGGTATGTAAATTATTATGATTTCTGTTATTATTTCTAGATTCAGTTTGTCCATCTTCCAAAGTAGGAACAAATGTATCATATACAGTTGTGACAACCAAATCAAATAGAGATAGAAAATTCTTTGGAGGCCTCTAACAACAAATGTAGCTATCCATCTTGTAGAAACCAAAATTTTTCTCTTGAGAATGACCTATTTAGTTATTTGTTTAACAAGCCCCTTATATTTAATCCTGATGTGGAATATTCTAAGCACTTTATAAAAATAATAACTCATTCAAACTTTATATCTAATTAAGTATTTACTATTGTTATTATCGTTTATTATTCTCATCTTAGAGATGAGGAAATTGAGGAACAGTAAACTATCTTGTCCAAGGTGACAAGACTAGTAGCTGGGAGGGAAACTATTCCATAGTAAATTTTCTTAACCTTTCTGTTATTCTGAACAATTAGGAAAAAGAGACACCTCTCCCTGGTTTTGGCAGACCAGTTAGGAAAAGGCAGCACACCCTTCCTGCTGACAGTCCTGTGCCTGGACACGGGATATACTGAATGGATCTTACTTGGGATTTCAGTGCCTAGTCAAGTTTATCTTGATTTATGGATTCTGTTGATCCTTAGAAAATTTACAAAGTTCTAAACCACCATTCCCTATCACCTTCATGTAATGATTTTTTTTCCTTCTTGTGAGAGACATGAATACTATTACATGTGATTCTAAACAAAGTATGCTGAATGTCAATGCATCCTATAATTTTTTGTCATTTCTTATTTGGAACAAGAGCTATATTTGCACTTGAGGAAGAATGAATCACAGTTACAAATTCTATGCTTAAAGTTCCCTATGTTTAAGCATTTTGGTGGTTTATCCTTTTGAATATATGCCTCCCTATTCAGGAAGAGGCTTCTCCTTGCATTTAAGGCCAAATAAAGTCAACAGGGTGAGAAATTATGTGTCTTTGCCTAAACAACATCTACTAGGAATAATCTCAAGGGAAAGCTGAACACCACCTAGTCAAAGTCTCTTTGACTTTTCTGTTAGGGAGGAAGTTTTTAAAAAGATCTTATTGCTCTTCTTTCTAAACCAGAGGCCCTGAACTCTACATTCATATTATTGTCCTGTGGGATACTTTTCTTTGCCATGGAAAACACCAGAATATATCAATAGAAATGCCAGGGATATGGTCCAAGTATGTTTCTTTTTTTTTTTTTTAAGTTTCCATATGATTCAGTAATTCGATACTGGATATTTACACAAAGAAAATAAAAACACTAATTCAAAAGATATATGCACCTCTGTTTATTGCAACATTATTTACAATAGTCAACACATGGAAACAACCCAAGTATCCATCCACAGATGAATGGATAAAGAAGATGTGGTATGTGTATACAATGAAATGTAAAAAAAATCTTGCCTTGCAACAGCAAATTATACTAAAGAGTATAATGCTAAGTAAAATAAGTCAGATAAAGAAGTAAAAATATTTTCACTCATGTGGAATTTAAAAAACAAAACAAATCAACACAGGGATAAAAAGATACAGACAAAACAACAGATTCATAAATATAGAGAACTGGTGGTTGCCAGAGGTGAAGTGGCCTAGGGATGGGTGAAATGGATAAAGGAGAGAGTGTGATGAGCACTGAGTAATGCATAGAACTGTTGAATCATTATATTGTATTCCTGAAACTACTATAACAATGTGTGTTAATTATACTTGAACTAAAAAATAAATAAAACCCAGGTGATTCTATACTTTGATCAGAGATGAAAATCACTGATACAGAAGGTAAGAGCTGGAAACCTTGTCACGATTCTGCACTGTAGCCCTCTTAAATACGAGCCTCTCACTTTCAGCAATAGAAACATAGGAAGTTTAGGAAATATCAGCATATTCGTTGAAAATTGCTTAGTAGAGGGTAAAATATTTGTTGAAACTCTTTGACCAGTCTATCCCCTGGAGTCCTGAAATCCCAGCCCATAGTGATTAAAAGGATCAAAGCACCATCTGGTCCACTTAGGAGTGTCACCTCTAATTTCTTCTATCAAGATTCTTAATGCAATGTCTGTCACATAGTATGCCTGCAATAAACAGTAGTCGTTATTAACAGTTCTGTAGAAACTTTTTCTCAAGTGTATGTACTTTCTGTTAAATAATGATGACTATAAAACATTTTTAACTCCTTTACGTCTTACTTGAAAAATGAAGAGAAAAATTTCAGGGGGCTAGTTACATCTATTTTTTTTCAATTGAGGATATCTTATTTCTTTACACAATTCATATGCTTGATTTTGAAAACAGACTATACAGACTGTAATTCTTTACACAATTCATATGCCTTGATTTTGAAAACAGACTATACAGACTGAAATATGAATACATGCATAAAACAAATGTGCTGTCAATTATTAATTAAAGTTAAAATCATGTAAGGACAATGGTTAGAGAACTATGAGCAATTTACAAAGTGGTTTCCTATGGGTATATTTTTGTGAAGGAGCAGTTTATAGCCACAGAAAGAGGTTTTGCTATTTTCTACTTTTTAAGAAATATCCTGAACAAAAGCTTCATTATCCAAGTCATAACAATTAATGATCATATCTGGTAGTTTGAAAGATAGCATTAAAATGGCTCACTAAGGGCAAAAAATAAATCCAAACATTACACTTGACTTCACATAAAAAAATTAATAAATAAATGTTTTATGAATGTTGTCACCATTGGAACATTTTCTTGCTGGAATTCAAATTGATTTAAAAACATGGAATACTCCCCTAAATCAGAGTAATAATGAAAATACGCTACATATAAAAATTTCTAAAGTAGTTATTTATATGTGTATTAAGATTCTCCAGAGAAACAGAATCAAAATGTTTGTACATGTATGTGTATATACATGTACATGTGTGTATATATTATATACAAGTGTATATGTGTACCTCCAGTTTGAGGTGGTAAGATGGGAATCCAGGAGAGTCAATGGTGCAGTTCCAGTCTGAGTCAGAGTGAGAATCTGGAGAGAAAATGACACAGTTTCATTCTGAACATTAGCAGGTTTAAGACCTGGGAAGAGCTGGTGCTTAAATTCAAAGGCAGGAAAAGTCAATGTCTCAAATCAAAGACAGTCAGATAAGAGGAGTTCTCCCATATTTAGGACATGGTCAGCCTTTTTTTCCCCTTTTCTTTTTTACTTTTAAGTATAGTTGACATAAAATGTTGTATTAGTTTCAGCTGTACAATACAGTGAACAACATGTGAAGCAACACTTAGCAAGATAAAGGTAATCACCATAAAAATTCATTACAATATTATTATTTTTATTTCCTATGCTGCACTTTTTAGCCCTGTGGCTTATTTACTTTGTAACTAGAAGTTCATGCCTCCCAACCCCCTTCACCTATTTCACCCAAGCCACCATCTCCTTTCCCTCTGGCAACTATCAGTCTGTTTTCTGTATTTATTAGTCTGTTTCTATTTTTTATTTCTTTGTTCATTCTTTTTTTTTAGATTAAACATACATGTAAAACTGTACAGAATTTTCTATTTCTGACTGACTTATTTCACTTAGCACATAACCCCTAGATTGATCCATGTTATCATAAATGGCAAGATTTCATGCTGTTTAGGGCTGAGTAATATTCCATTGTGTATATACATCCCATCTTCTTTATCCCTTCACCTCTCAATGAACACTTAAGTTGCTACTATATCTTTTCTATAGTAAATAATGATACAATGAACATGCGCATATATCTTTTTGAATGCCTGTTTTTTTCCCCTTTGGGTAAATGCCTAGAGTGGAATTCCTGGGATGTATGGCATTTCTATTTTTAATTTTTAAAGGTATTTCCTTTCCATACTGGTTTCCATCATGGCTGTACCAATTTGCATTCCTACCAAGAGTGCACAAGTGTTCTATTTTCCCACATTCTCACTAACACTTGTTAATTTTTTTGGTACTATCATTTTGATTGGTTTTGGGTGATATTTCATTGTAGTTTTGATTTTCATTTCCTTGATAATTAGTGGTGTTTGGGTATATTTTCATATATCAATTGGCCACATATATGTCTTCTTTGGAGGGAAAATGTCTATTTTTTTAGACATTATGCCCATATTTTTATAGGTTCTGTTTGTTTTTGGTGTTGAGATTTAGGAATATATTAGTGGACTAGCCAATATATCATTTGCAAGTATCTTCTCCCATTCCGTAAGTTGCCTTTTCTTTTTGTTAGTTTCCTTCACTGTGCAAAATATTTTTAATTTCTTTTTAATAAGCTTCATGTCCAGTGTGGAGCCCAACATTGGGCTTAAACTCATGACCCTGAGATCAAGACCTGAGCTGAGATCAAGACTCAAACACTTAACCAACTGTGCCACACAGGAGCCCCACAAGAGTTTTTTAAATGGATGTAGTCCCAGTTGGTTATCTTGTGGTTTTGGTTTCCTTTCCTAAGAAAATATATCCTAAAATATCATACTAACACTGATATCTAAGAGTCTACATGCTATGTTTTATTTTAAGAGTTTTATGGTTTCAGGTCTCACATTTAGGTTTAATCTGTTTTTAGTTTATTTTTCTATGTGGTGTAAGAAAGCAGTCCCGTTTTCCCAAAACCACTTATTGTAGAAACTGTCTTTTCCCCATTGTATGTTCTTGCCTCCTTTGTCATACATTAATTATTATTTAAGTGTGGGTTTATTTCTGGGCTCTACTTTTATTCTATTGGTCTTTTCCTATTTTTGTGCCAGTACCATACTGTTTTGATTACAACAGCTTTGTAGTATATTTGAAAACTAGGATTATAATGCCTCCAGCTTCATTTTTCTTTCTCAGATTGCTTGACTATCGGGGTCCATACAAATTTAAGGATTATTTTTTTCTAGATCTGTGAAAAATTCTATTGGTATTTTGATAGCGATCGGATTGAATATGTAGCATGCTTTGGGCAGTATGGAAATTTTCAACAATATTCTTCCAATCTCTGAGCATGTGTATCTTTCCATTTGTGCCATCTTCAATTCCTTTCATTAGTGTTTTATGGTTTTCAGAGTACAGTAGTTTTACTTCCTAATTAATTTTAATTGTAGGTGTCTTATTCCTTTGGGTGCTATTGTAAATGGGACTGTTTTCTTAATTTTTCCTTCTGTACATTCCTTATTAATATATAGAAATGCAACAGGTTTTTGTATATTAATTTAGTAATCTGCAATTTTAATGGATTTATTTATTCTAATAGTTACTTAGTGGAGTCTTTAAGATTTTCTACAAATAGCACCATGATACCTGCAAATAGTGACAATTGGAGGATTTATTAATTATTCTTCTCCAAGTGCTGCGTCTAGGATATCCAGTACTGTAATGAATAAAAGTGGAGAGAGTTGACTCTTATCCTTCTCCCGACCTTAGAGAAGTGTCTGCTTTTCACCATTATACTTAATGTGGGTTTGTCATTTATTATACTGAAGCATTTTTACTGTATACACCACTTGTCAAGGTGTTTATTGTGGATGTTGAATTTTGTCAAATGTTTTTCTACATCTATTGATAAAACCATATGATTTTTATCTTTCATTTTGTTAGTATGGTATAACATATGGACTGATTTGTAGGTATTGGGCCATCCTAATTGTAGTTGGAGTAAATCCCACCTGATCATCATGAACAATCCTTTCAATATTTTTTATCAATTCATTAATAATTGTTGAGGAATTTTGCATTTATGTTCATCAAGGACATTTTTTTTCTTTTTTGTAGTGTACTTGTCTTCTTTTTATCAGTGTAATGCTGGCCTGATAAAATGAATCTGGAAGTGTTCCTCTCTTTAATTTTGGAATAGGTTGAAAAGAATAGATATTAACTCTTCTTTAAATGATGGGTAGAATTTACATGTAAAACCATATGGTCCTGGATTTTCATCTATTGAGAGATTATTTTTTAAATTATTATTACTGATTCAATGTTGTTGAATTAATTGGTCTGCTTAGAGTTTTTTAAATATTTTCCTGATTCACTTTTAGAAATGAATCCAAATTGTTCAATTTGTTCACATATAATTTTTTTATAGTAGTCTCTTATAACCTTTTGTTTTTATATGGTGTCAGTTGTAAGTTCACCTCCTATTTCTTTTTTTTTTTCACCTCTTTCATTTCTGATTTAATTTGAACTCACTATTTTCTTGATGAGTCTGCCTAAAGGGTTATGAACTTTCTTTTCAAAGGAACAAATCCAGTTCATTGATTTTTTTATTAATTAGGTTTAAATTTTAATTCCAGTAGTTAGCATATAGTGTTCTGTTAGCTTCAGGAGTACAATATAGATTCAACAGTTCTATACATTACTCAGTGCTCAGTGTAGTAAGTGTACTCTTTAATCCCCATCAGCTATTTTACCCATCCTCCTACCCACCTCCACTTTGGTACCACCAATTTGTTTTCTATAGTTAAAAGTCTGTTTCTTGGTTTCTTTCTTCTCATTTTTTCCTTTTCTCATTTGTTGTATTTCTCCAATTCCACATATGAGTGACATCATATGGTATTTGCCTTTCTCTGACGAGTTTATTTCACTTAGCATTATACTTTCTATTCCATCCATTTCATTGCAAATGGCAAGATTACATTCAATTTTACAGTTGATTAATATCCCATTCCATATATATATATATATACATATATACATACATATATACATACATACATATACACACACATCTTTATTCATTCATCTATCACTGGGCACTGAGCTGCAATAAACATAGTAGTGTGTGTATCACTTTGAATTATGATTTTGTATTTTGGGGGAGAGGGAGGAGGTAAATGCAATTACTAGATTGTAGGGAAATTCCATTTTTTAACTTTCTGAGGAAACTCTCTACTGTTTTCTACAGTAGCTACACAAATTTTCACTCCTACCAATAGTGCATGAGGGTTCTATTTTTCCATGTCCACTCAAAACTTGTTCTTTGTTGTTGTTGTATGTATGTGTTATTTTAGCCATTCCAACAGGTGTGAGGTGATATTTCATTATAGTTTTCACTTGTATTTCCTTGATGATGAATGATGTTTAGCATCTTTTCATGTGTCTATTGCCATGTGTCTTTCTCCTTTGGGAAATGTCTGTCCATGTTTACTGCACATCTTTAACTGGGTTATTTTTTGGAGGGAGTTGTTGAGTTGTATTGCTTCTTATATATTTTGGATACAAACCTTTTATGGTATATATCACTTCCAAATATATTTTCCCATTCAGTAGGTTGTTTTCTTAGTTTTGTTTATTGTTTCATTTGCTGTGCATAGTTTTTTTATTTAGATGTAGTTCTGATAATGTATTTCTGCCATTGTTTCTCTTGCTTCAAGAGACATCTAGAAAAAAAGGTACTATGTCTGATGGCAAAAAAAAAATTACTGCCTTTGCTTTCTTCTAGAATTTTTATAGTTTCATGTTTCACATTTGTGTCCTTAGTTCGTTTTTAATTTATGTTTTTGTATGGTGTAAGCCAATGGTCCAGTTTCATTCTTTTGCATGTAGCAGTCCAGATTCCCCAACACCATTTGTTGAAAGGCTATTTCTTTTCCCCATTGCATATTCTTGTATCCTTTGTAAAAGATTGATTGACCTTATAAATGTGGATTTATTTCTGTGTTTTCCATTCCATTAATCAATGTGCCTGTTTCTGTACCAATACAATACTGTTTTGGGTACTATAGCTTCACATTACAATTTGAAGTCTAGAATTGTGAAATATCCAGATTTTTCTTTTTCAAGATTGTTTTGGATATTTGAAGATTTTTATTGTTGCATACACATTTTAGTGTTATTCAAGTTCTGTGAAAAATGTTGTTGGTAGTGTGATAGGAATTACATTAAATCTGTAGATTTTTGGGGGTAGTATGGACATTTTAACAATATTTGTTCTTCCAATCCATGAGCATGGAATGCCTTTCCTCTTGTTTATGTCATCCTCAATATCTTTAATCGATGTTTTATCGTTTTCAGAGTACAGGTCTTTCATCGCCTTAGTCATCTTTGGTATTTTATTAGCTTTGGCGCAATTGTAAATGGGATTTCTTTCCTAATTTCTCTTTCTGTTGCTTCATTGTTAGTATATAAAAATGACCTAGATTTCTGTGCATTAATTTTGTATCCTATAATTTTAGAGTTCATTATCAGTTCTAGTAGTTTTTTGATGGAGTCTTTGGGTTTTCTATATATAGTATCATGTCTTCTGCAAATAGTGAGTTTTACTTCATCCTTATCTATTTAGATGCTTTTTATTCCTTCCTCTTGTCTGATGTCTGTGCCTAGAACTTCGAGTATTATGTTAAATAACATGGGGAGAGTAGACATTCTTTTCTTGTTCCTGATCATAGAGTAAACATATTCAGTTTTTTCTCATTGAATACAATGTTAGCTGCCAGTTTTTTGTATATCTCTTATATCGCCTTTATGCTGAGGTATATTTCTTCTAATCCTATTATGTTGAGGATTTTTACCACAATGGTGTTGTATTTTGTCAAATGCTTTGTCTACATTTACTGAAATGACCATATGATATTATCTCTTTAATTGATGTGATGTATGATATTGATTGATTTGCACATGTTGAACCACACTTGCATCCCAGGAATAAACCCCACCTGATTGTGTGAATGATTTTCTTTTAATGTATTGTTTTATTCAATTTGCTAATACTTTTTTGAGGATTTTAAAATCTATGTAAAAAGAGATATTGGCCTATAACTAACTCTCTCTCTCTCTCTCTCTTTCTCTCTCTCTCTCTCTTTCTCTCTCTCTCTCTCTCTCTCTCTCTTGCACTCTCGCACTCTCTCGCACGCTCTTTCTGGTGTCTTTGTCTGGTTTTGGTGTCAAGATAATGCTGGCTTCATAGAATGAATTACAAAGCTTTACCTCCTCTTCTAATTTTTGGAGTAGTTTGAGCAGAATAGGTATTTGTCTTTTTTTAATGTTTAGTAGAATTCACCTGTGAATATGTCCACCCTGGACTTTTGTTTGTTGGGAAGTTTTGAAAACTGATTTAATATACTTGCTAGTACTCAGTCTGTTTAAATTTTTATTTGTTCATGATTCAATTTTGATAGGTTATAGATTGCTAGGAATTGACCCATTGTTCCAATTTGTTGATATATAATTTTTCATAATTTTTCTTAAAATCTTTTGGGTTGCTATGGTATTAGTTGTTATTTCTCCCTTTGCATTTCTGCTTTTATCTGAGTGTTCTCTCTCTCTCTCTTTTTCTCAACTCTAACTAGAGGTTTAACACTTTTGTTGACTTTTTCAGTGAACCAGCCTCTGGTTTCTTTTATTGATTGTATTTTTTTTTAAGATTCCATTTTACTTATTCCTGTTCTAATCTTTATTTTTCACTTCCTTCAACTAGTTTGGAGTTTTCTTTATTATTGTTGTAGTTCCTTAATATATAATGTGGTTACGTTATTGGGGATTTTTCTTGGTTCTTTAGGTGGGCCACTATAGCTATATATTTTCCTCTTAAAACATCTTTTGCTGTATCCTAAAAATTTTGGTCAATTGAGTTTTCAATTTCATTTGTCTGTATGTATTTTTTTTAATTTTCTATTTGATTTCTTGGTTGACTCATTTATTGATGAGCAGTGTTGTTTAACCTCCATATATTTTTGTGCTTTTCAGATTTTTTTCTTATGACTGACCGATAGGTTCATTTTGTTGTGGTCAGAAAAGATGTATGGTATCACTTTTATCTTCTTTAATTTTTGAAATTTGTGACCTAATATGTGTTATATTCTGGAAAATTTTCACATCCACTTGAAAGAATACATACTCTACTGTATAGGGATGATATGCTCTGAATATATCTGTTAAAACCATCTGTGTGGTCCCTTATGTCATTCAAAGCCACTGTTTCCTTGTTTAGTTTGTTTCAAAGTCTACTTTATCAAATGTAAGTATTGCTACTCCAGTTTTCTTTTCAGTTCCATTTTCATGATATCTGTTTCTTCATCCCTTCACTTTCAATCTGTATGTGACTTAGGTGTGAAATGAGTCTCTATTATGCAGCATATAGATGGGTCTTTTTCTTTTTCTTTTTAACCATTCCGCTATCCTGTGTCTTTTGTTTGGAGCATTTAGTTCATTTACATTCAATGTACTTATTGATATATATGTATTTATTGACATTTTGTTAGTTGTTTTTGTAGTTCTCCTCTGTCTCTTTTTTCCCTTGCTCTCTTCTCTAGTGATTAGTTGGCTTTCTTTAGTGAAATACATAAGCTCTTATTATTTTTTTTTGCATATCTATTGCTGTTTTTTTAAATTTGTGGTTACCATTCAGTTCATATATAACATCTTCTACATATAAAATTTTATATTATGCTGATTGTTGCTTAATTTTGAATTACTTTTCTCCCCTCCACATTTAATTTTTTAATGTTTATATTATTTTTGAGATCAAGAGAATGAATGATTGAATGAATGAATGAATGAATGAATGAGAGGGGAAGGGGCAGAGAGAGGGAGACACAGAATGTGAAGCAGGCTCCAGGCTCTGAGCTGTCAGCACAGAGCCCAATATGGGACTTGACCCCACAGACAGCGAGATCATAACCTTAGCTGAAGTTGGATTCTTAACTGAGACACCCAGGTGCCTTTCCCCTCCACATTTCAGATATTTGGTATCATATTTTATAATTTATTTTGTGTTTTTCTTGGACTGACTTTTACAAATTTCAAGTTTTTGCTTTGGGTCTTACTTTTGTTGCTTCGTTTTTATGATTTTTGTTTTCCACTCACAGAATCTCCTGTAACACCTCTTATGAGGATCATTTAGTGGTAATAAATTCTTTTAGCTTTTCTTTGGGAAACTCTTTATCTCTCCTTCTATTTTTAATGATAGACTTGCTGGATAGAATATTCTTGGTTTCAGGTTTTCCTTGTCACCATTTAAAATATATCATGCCACTCCCTTCTGGCCTGGCAATTGATGCTGAAAAAACAGCCAATAGCTTTATGGGGTCTCCTTTGTATATAACTGTATTCTTTTTTTCTTGCAACCATTAAAATTCTTTATCATTTTTTTTTTTTTTGCCACGTTAGTTACTATGTGTCTTGGTATGGATTTTCTTGGGTTGAATTTTTTAGGGGGATTACTGTGCCTCCTGAATCTGGATCTCTATTTCCCTCCCCAGATATAGGAGGTTTTCAACAAACATTTCTTCAAATACATTTTCTGCCCTTTTCTCTCTCTTCTTCTGGGTTCCCTATAATGTGAATATTATTAAGCATGATGGTGTTGCTGAGTTCTCTAAGTCTATTCTCATTTTACAGTATTTGTCTCCCACCTGTTCAGCTTGATTGCTTTCCATTACTCTATCCTTCAGATCACTGATATGTTCCTCTGCTTCCTGTATCCTATTTATCCTATCTATTGTATTTTTAATATCATTTATTGAGTTACTCATCTCTGATATGGTATTTTTTATTGTTTTGTCTAAGGTCTCATTGATTTCTTCTACTCTTTTCTGAAGGACGGATTATTTGTCTTTGGGGTGTTAAATTTGGTAAATTCTTTATAGATTTTGGATACTAACCCTTTATCCAATATGTCATTTGCAAATATATTTCCCCATTCCATTGGTTCCTGTTTAGTTTTATTGTTTCCTTTGTAGTGCAGAACCTTTTTATCTTGATGAGGTCCCAATAGTTCATTTTTGCTTTTAATTCTCTTGCATTTGGAGACATATCAAGCAAGAAATTGCTGTGGCCGAGGTCAAAGAGGTTGTTGCCTACTTTCTCCTCGAGGGTTTTGATGGTTTCATGTCTCACATTTAGGTCTTTCACACATTTTGAGTTTATTTTTGTATATGGTGGAAGAAAAAGGTCTAGGTTGATTCTTCTGCATGTCGCTGTCCAGTTCTCCCAGCACCACCTGCTAAAGAGACTGTCCTTTCTCCATTGGATACTCTTTCCTGCTGTGTCAAAGACTAGTTGGCCATAGATTTGTGGGTCCAGTTCTGGGTCCTCTATTCTATTCCATTGGTCTATGTGTCTGTTTTTGTGCCAATACCATACTGTCTTGTTGATTACAGCTTTATAGTAGAGACTAAAGTCTGGGTATGTGATGCCTCCTGCTTTGGTTTTCTTTTTTTTTTTTTTAATTTTTTAATATTTTGGATTTCTACAATTTTATTTATTTTTCTTTTTTTCTTTTTCTTAATAGTTTATTGTCAATTGCTTTCCATATAACACCCAGTGCTCTTCCTCACAAGTTACCTCCTCCATTACCACCACCACCCTTCTCCCTCCCATTCCCCCTTTATCCTCGATTCCTTTTCACTATTCAATAGTGTCTCAGGTTTTGCATCCCTCTCTCTCCCTAACTTGCTTTCCCTCTTCCCCTCCCCCTGGTCCTCTATTAGGTTTCTCCTGTTCTCCTGTTAGACCTATGAGGGCAGACATATGGTATCTGTCCTTCTCTGCCTGACTTATTTCGCTTAGCATGACACCCTCGAGGTCCATCTACTTTCCTACAAATGGCCATATTTCATTCTTTCTCATTGCCATATAATAATCCATTGTATATATTTACCACACCTTCTTGATCCATTCATCAGGTGATGGACATTAGGTTCTTTCCATGATTTGGTTATTGTTGACAGTGCTGCTATGAACATTGGGGTATATGTGCCCCTATGCATCAGCACTTCTGTATCCCTTGGGTAAATCCCTAGCAGTGCTCTTGCTGGGTCATAGGGGAGTTCTATTGATAGTTTTTTGAGAAACTGCCACACTGTTTTCCAGAGCGGCTGCACCAGTTTACATTCCCACCAACAGTGTAGGAAGGTGCCCATTTCTCCACACCCTCACCAGCATCTATAGTCTCTTGATTTGTTCATTTTAGCCACTCTGACTGGCGTGAGGTGGTATCTCAGTGTGGTTTTGATTTGTATTTCCCTGATGATGAGTGATGCTGAGCATCATTTCATGTGCCTGTATGCCATCTGGATGTCCTCTTTGGAGAAGTGTCTATTCATGTCTTCTGCCCATTTCTTCACTGGATTATTCATTTATCAGGTATGGAGTTTGGTGAGTTCCTTGTATATTTTGGATACTAGCCCTTTATCTGATATGTCATTTGCAACTATCTTTTCCCATTCTGTCAGTTGCCTATTAGTTTTTTTTATTGTTTCCTTTGCAGTGCAGAAGCTTATCTTGATGAGGTCCCGATAGTTCATTTTTGTTTTCATTTCCCTTGCCTTTGGGGATGTGTCAAGTAGGAAATTGCTGCAGTTGATGTCAAGGAGGTTGTTTCCTGTGGGGAGAGGCGAAGATCTCAGCTGCTTGGCCATTTGCTAGCCAGATTTGTCACTCCCTGAGGGGTGTTGCAAAATAGGCAGGGGAGTGCCACTCCCTGTCAGAGAAGCCCAAAGACCAAAGATCAACCGCCTGCGGGCAGGGTGGTATCAGCCCCTCAGGCGCTGTGCTAAAACACTTTAGTCTGGTTCCTCTTTTACTCCAGTCTTAATCCCTTAACCCTGTTTCCTAGCAACTGACGTAGATCAGCTGCTTTGTTTTTCCCGCCTTGAAACCTTTATAAGAGACAGTTTTCTCAATAAAGCTCTCTCTCCTTTTGCCTGATCGGAAACTGTGAGTTTTGTCTTTACTCTCTGTGCGTCCCCTTTCCTGCCCCTTTCTCTCCCTCCCTCAGGAAAAGAACCCAGGAGGACTCACCGCCCCCAGCAGACTGGAGCAGCCGGGGCGGGACACGACAATTGGCGCCCAACGTTCGGCTGAGTGAGGGAGCAAGACATTTGGCGCCCAACATGGGGCTGAGTGAGGGAGCAAAGACAGCTTCCTAGTTTTGATTGGTTTTGATGGGTTCCAATCTCGTATTCAGGTCCTTCAGCCATTTAGAGTTTATTTTTGTGTATGGTGTAAGAAAGTGGTCTAGGGTCATTCTTCTGCATTTTGCTGTCCAGTTCTCCCAGCACCACCTGCTAAAGAGGCAGTCTTTTTTCCATCAGATACTCTTTCCTGCTTTGTCAAAAATTAACTGGCCATACATTTGTGGGTTCTCTGATTCTATTCCATTGGTCTATGAGTCTGTTTTTGTGCCAATACCATACTGTCTTGATGATGACAGCTTTGTAGTAGAGGCTAAAGTCTGGGATTGTGATGCCTACCATTTTGCTTTCTTCTTCAATAGAACTTTGGCTATTCACGGTAAATAATGATTTTTATATGCTGTTGAATTTGATTTGCTAGTATCTTATTGAGAATTTTTGTATACTTGTTCATCTGGGATATTGGCCTGTAATTCTCCTTTTTGCTGGGGTCTCTCTCTGCTTTGGGAATCAAAGTAATGCTGGCTTCATAGAATGAGTCTGGTGTTTTCCTTCCACTTCTACTTTTTAGAACAGCTTGAGAAGGATAGGTATTAACTTTGCTTTAAATGTCTGCTGGAATTATCCTGGGAAGTTATCTGGCCAGGAATCTTATTTATTGGGAGATTTTTGATAACTGATTCAATTATTTCACTAATTAAGTGTCTGCTCAAATTTTCTGTTTCTTCCTTTTTGAGGTTGGTAGTGTATGGGTGTCTAGGAATTTGTCCAGTTTGTTGGCATATAATCTTTCATAGTATTCTCTGATAATTGTATCGCTGAGGGATTTGTTGTGATAAATCCATTTTCTTTTGTTATTTTATATATTTGGGCTATTTCTTTTCTTTTTGTAAAGTCGGGCTAGGAGTTTACCAGTTTTGTATATTTTTTCAAATAACCAGCTCTTAATTTCATTGATCTGTTCTACTGCTTTTTTGACTCTATCTTATTTATTTCTGCTCTGATCATTATTATTTCTCTTTTTCTGCTGGCCTTGGAGTTTATTTGTTGTTTTGCTTCTAGTTCTTTTAGGTGTGCTGTTAGATTTTGTATTGGTGATATTTTTGTTTCTTGTGATAGGCCTGGATGCAATGTGTTTTCCTCTTAGGGCTGCCTTTGCTGCATATCAAAGGATTTGACTGTTGTGTTTTCATTTTCATTTGGCTCCATATATTTTTTAATATATTCTTTAATTACATGGTTCACCCATTCATTCTTTAGTAGGATGCTCTTTAACCTCCATGCATTTGGAGGGTTTCCAAACTTTTTTTTTTCCCTGTGGTTGCTTTCAAGTTTCATAGCATTGTGATCTGAAAATGTGCATGGTATGATCTCAATTCTTATTTACTGAGGCATGTTTTGTGACCCAGTATGTGGTCTGTCTTGGAAAACGTTATCTGTGCACTCAAGAAGAATGTGTATTGTGCTGCTTTAGGATGAAAAGCTCTGAATATATCTGTGATGTCCATCTGGTCCAATGTATCATTCAGGGCCATTGTTACTTTATTGATTTTCTGCCTAGATGATCTGTCCATTTCTGTAAGTGGAGTATTAAAGTCCCCTGCAATTACCACATTCCTGCCAATAAGATTGTCTCCAAATTGGGAGCATAAATATTTACAATTGTTAGCTCTTCTTGATGGATAGACCCTGTAATTATGATATAATGTGTTTTTCATCTCTTGTAACAGCCTTTAGTTTAAAATCTAGTTTGTCTGATATAAGTATGGCTACTGTGGCTTTCTTTGATCTCCAATAGCATTATAAATGGTTCTCCATCCCCTCATTTTCAATCTGAAGGTGTCCTCAGGTCTATGGGTCTCTTATAGACAACAAATAGATGGGTCTTGTTTTTTTTTTTATCCACTCTGCTGCTCCGTGTATTGGAGCATTTAGTCTATTTACATTCAGTGTTATTATTGAAGGATATGGATTTAGAGTCATTGTGTTATCTGTAGGTTTCATGATTGTAGTGATGCCTCTGGTCCTTTGTGGGCTTTGCAACATTCCACTCACATAGTCTTCCTTATGATCTCTCATAGGGCTGGTTTAGTGGTGATGAATTCCTTCAGTTTTTGTTTGTCTGGGAAATCCTTTATCTCTCCTTCTATTCTGAATGACAGCCTTGTTGGATAAAGGATTCTTGGCTGCATATTTTTCCTATTCAGCACATTCTGAATTCAGCACATTCAGCACATCCTATTCACCACTCCTTTCTGGCCTGCCATGTTTCAGTAAATAGGCCAGCTACTACCTTTCTGTGTCTACCTTTGAATGTTAAGGCCCTTTGTCTCTAGTTGCTTTCAGAATTCTCTTTATCTTTGTATTTTGCCAGTTTCATTATGATATGTCATGCAGAAGATTGATTCAAGTTATGTCTGAAGGGAGTTGTCTATGCCTCCTGAATTTCAATGTCTGTCTCCTTCCTCAGATAGGGGAAGGTCTCAGCTATGATTTGTTCAAGTACACCTGCTGCCCCTTTCTTTTTCTTCCTCTTTGGAACTCCTGTGATACAGATATTCTATTTCATTGAATCAGTTCTCTAATTCTCCCCTTATGATCCAGAATTTTATATCTTTTTCTCAGCTTCATTTTCCCCATAGCTTTATCTTCTCTTTCACCTATTCTCCACTCTGCCTCTACCATCCTTGCTGTCACCAAGTCTAGTTTATTTTGCACCTCCTTTACAGCATTTAAAAATTCATCATGAATAAGTTTTAGTTCCTTAATCTCTGTAGCAATAGATTCTCTGTTGTCTTTATGCTTTCTTCAAGCCCAATGATTAATCTTATGTCTGTTACTCTAAATTCTTGTTCCTTTATATTTTTTATATTGGTTTTGACCAATTATCTAATTGTCATCTCTCCCTGGAATTTATTTTGAGAATTCTTCCTTTTCATCATTTTGGCTAGTTTTCTGTCCCTTATGTGTTTTAAAAGCTTGTTATGTGTCCTGTACCTGTGAGCACGATCATATTAAAGAGAGGTCATATACACTGCCCAGGGCCTGGCCCTTCAGGTGGTGTTTTTGCAAGTGTGTAACTTGCTCTCTGTTATTGTGGCTTTATTTGCTTTGTCTCCCTACTTGTAGTGATGTTTTGGACCCTCCACCAGGTGTGCTTTGATTTGTTACCTAAAGTAGCTCTTGAAAAGAAAACAAAGAAACAAACTGAAAAACAAAAACACCAGTTACAGCAAAACAATTGGGTGGTGGTGTTGATGAAAGAGGTCTATGCCATACAGTAAGAAATATGACAGGGGCAGGGAAAAAGAAAAAAAAATTGACCAGAGAAATCATATGACTTAATCCGGGGGGGGGGGGATAAAGAAGAAGCTATAGAATAGATATAAAGAAAATAGATTAAATATGTCTGCTTAAACTAACCAACAACCAGAATAGCCAGCCTGGAGGGGGGAAGAAATAAGGAGAAAAGGAAGAGGAAAAAAACGTGTGTGTGTGTGTGTAATGCAGTGGCAGTGCTGGTCTGGAGGAGGGGCTGTGTGGTTCATCAGTGTCAATCCTGCTCCAGGACATATGCAGTTACAAGGCACAAAGGGGCATGGTTTGGTGTAGGTGGGGCCCCCCTCCGCTGTGGGCCCAATGTCCCTTCCACGAGGCCCCACCTTGTTGGTGATGGGGAGAAAAATGGTGCTGTTGTTGACTCATATGATAATCATATTTTTAAATTTTTGAGGAACTGCCATACTTTTTTTCATGGCTGCTGCACCAATTTGCATTCCCACCAACGGTCCAAGAGGATTCCCATTTCTTGGGCCACAACTGCTGTAGTTGCATCAATAGGCAGAGGCTGCCCTCAGTGTGGCTGTCTGCCATGACTAGTGATAACTTTTGTTGATGTACTGACTAAGAAGTCCAGCTGCAGTCACTGCAAGCATACTGGTGAGTGGGGTTATCTCCCCTCTCTTTGGGGTATATTTCACTCTTGAGGAGTTGTCCTGACTAAGGGTGTCTGCCATGTGTGGAGGAGCAGGAGTTGTTTTGGAAGGGCACCAGCTTAGGAAGGTGGATTGGGTGGGGCCAGTATACAAGACAATGCCAGAGTAGGGTAATGTGCTAGCAAGGTAGACAGATGATGTCAGTCCTAGCTTCTGCAAGTTTCTGGTCAACCAGGGCAAGAAAAATGGCATCTTCCAGCACTTCTATTCCTGGAGAAATCGCCTGTAAATCACATTGTACAATTAGTCAACAAATCTTCACATAGAGCGCTAGTGCTTTTCAAACTATTGCTTCTGTGCTAAGTCCCAGATTGAGGTATATAGCATGTTGGCATTTATTTATTTTTTAAAAATGTTTATGTTTATTTATCTTTGACAGACAGAGAGAGACAGATCATGAGCAGGGGAGGGAGAGAGAAAGAGGGAGACACAGATTCTGAAGCAGGCTCCAAGCTCTTAGCTGTCAGCACAGAGCCTGAGGTAGGGGGTTGAACTTATAAACCGGGAGAATATGACCTGAGCTCAAGTCAGACACTCAACCAACTGAGCCATCCAGGCACCCAAAGCATGTTGGCCTTTAAAAGGAGGTTTGATTCCCTCTGTGTCTGTGAAGTTAAGTATCAAAGGTTTTCAAAGCCAGTTGTTATGGAGGCTCATCTGTCTGGTATAAGTTTTTAGGGCTACTAATGGCTTGGGGTGCAGTTTGATCCCTTTCCTATTCCATTCCTGTGATATTCCTCCTGGTTGTGTGGTCACTGCACAAGATTTTGATGCCTGAGTGCATTTCTGAGCCTCGTACCCTTCTTGATGTTGGTTCCTCTTTACATCTTTAGCTGTGAAAGATTTTTTCTCAGTCTTCTGATTGTTTGCAGAGTGAGTTGCAATACATTGTAGTTGTTGCCTATGTATCTGTAAGAAGTAAGCTCAGGATCCTCTTACTCTGCCAGATTTCTGTCTCTTCCTAGCCTTTTTTTTAATATTGAAACTTTTGACTGATCCTTCTTTACTCAAACTACAAACTTAAATGTTAATCTCATTCAAAAATACCTTCATAGAAACATCTAGAATAAGATTTGACTGAATATCTGGGCCTGCCATGGCCCAGTCATGTTTACACATAAAATTAACCATTATAATATATTTATATAATGTGCTATAAATATTAAAAATCTGAGACTACGGTTTGTATTTGTAGACAAGAGTGTAATGGCAGATTGTGGATATGATTGTAAACTAAGATGACTTTCTAACTCTGGGCCTGCCTCCTCTCCCATCAGTCCCTTCTTGGTATGAACAAAACTACCACCTTTAATTCTGGAGTTATTTTGTTTTATCAGCATCCATATTATGCACTAACTTTTCAGTTACCTGTACGTTTGTGGACATACTGCCCAAATTTTCTGGCCTGAAGAGCTTCATTTGTAGGGAGATAATTAAATTCCATACACCCCAAATCCTGTGCTCTTTATAATCTCTAAAGGGAGATGGAGATATCAGCTTTTATTACTATGAGAGCTATTATGGATAGAATATAAAAACCACACTAAAAAGATAATGAATTTTTACTCTACCCTTACTAATTTATTGTTCATGAGAATAATACTTGGCCATGTTACTTAATATCTTTATCTTCCATGTACATAGAGTGGAAGAAAACAACCTTCTTCACAAATTTAGCATAGAGATTAATTAATATAAGTAACAGTTCTAGCACAAGGGCTGGAATTTAATAAAAGGAATGATTATGTAAATATATTTTAATAGGAGACTCAAGGAAGGCTGGCTTTTAAACTATCGGTTCCTGTCTCCAGAATTTTCTCATTTTAATACATATATGATTAAATATATATTTAATATATATATTAATATATATATGAAAATACCCCACAATAATATAAGTTACAATTAACTCAGAGTTAAATAATTGTTTTCTAATGAAACCAAGTGAGATAAAACAATATTTTTACTTCCTTGTTTTTTTTAGATGCATGTGAGCTCTCACATACTGTTCTCCTTCAGTACCACCAATTGTTGGCAAACTTATAAGATTATGACTAAGGTTTCAGGTTATAATAATATCTCAGAGAATAGTACAGGCTTTGCAAATGTTTCAAATCGCTTGGTTTCTTGAGCAAACAGATACTAAATCTGTCACTAGACTCAAAATCAAGTTGTCAGCTGTTGGCCCCACTCCAGTATATAATGGAACAAATTCCAGACCTCTCCCAGAGTAATTCTTATTTGCAGTCGAGAGACATAAGGCTGCTGTAGTTAGATGTTAATAAAAGATCTCAATGCAGTGGAGCAAAGTACAGTAGGAGCAAGTCTTTTATAAGCCAAATGGGCCAGTGATCTGTTGTCTGGCAGCTGTAAGGAGAAACAGCAGAGAACAGAATTATAAAGCATGGTTATACTTACAGATTACACAAAATATTTCCATATTTTCAGAGGATTTTAGGAAAACTGTAGTGAGATACAATTATACAGAGAAAGTATACATTATATATAAAAATGAAAAAACTGAATTCAAGAATATGGTGAAAATTCTGTTCTCTTAATTCAATTAACCCAAATTTTCTTGTCTGTAATGAACTTATAACTTCCATCATTTATTATTTGCATTAAAAGAGGAGTTTTTTTTTAAGAGGAGTCTTATCTCATTAGGTCAACATATAATTTAGAATTTAAGACTCTAAATTGAATCCTAATATTACTGGGTTACTTAAGCCACGTGTATGTTGAAGTGAGCAATAGCATGTATAAGATAATAGTCATCATTACTTGAACTAATTCCCCCAGGGTAATTGTATTGGTGACCACATGGTTGAGGTAATGTTTGTGGTTAGCAGTGGCCAATTAAATTAACTAAATATAATTCTTTTCTAGTTTGAATGATTTAACTCAGGATTAAAGTTAATTTTTTCGATATTAAACTATTATATCAGGAAAATATAAACTATCAACCTTCATTAATTTAAAAGAGATGCTAATAAGAAAACCCAAATCTATGTGCATTATCTTAGAGAATGTTTATATATTTTATTTGCATAGTTATATAGAAATGGATAGTGCAACTTTTCTACGTACCAAAAAGCAGACTTTTTTTAAATAGAGGACTAAAATGGGTATTTACCTGTTCAAAAATTGCAGATCATTGTGAAGTGACTCCACTATCCAGGGGGTCTATACCAGGATATTAAATCTAATATCAATGAAAAAATAAAACAAGCAGTTAGTTATGGAAAGCATGAACAATATGAAGGAATTTGATTCTGAAAAGGTAAATGTCATAAGTGGAAAACAATGCAAAAAAGAAATAGAATCAGAACTGAATTTCTAGTTGAGATCTGGAGCTCAGTATTTGTTGGTAAACATTCATATATAAACAATAAAGAAAATTATAGATAATATTTTCTACAGAAATGATATCATGGAATATGGCAGAGTAGAGCATTCAAGGATTCAGTCCCTCCACTGAAACAATCAAAAGTGACAAAGACTGACAGTTTTAGTATTTCTGGAACTCTAGAATATAATCCAAAACTTTCATCAACTAAAGGACTGCTTAATGAAGTAAAGGACAGTTGATTTTTAGAAAGAGATTGTTGTGACATTTTGCTCATCTGCCTACCATCTCCCATAGCCCAGTATGGTCATGCATGGGATACTAGCCAGTATTTCTGGTGCAGATTGGTGGTTCCAGTGGGCTATCATGGACTTTGTTGTTAAAATACTATAACTGTTCATTTTGATATGCCTGTAGTTCCCTCAGGAACTAGTGCATAGGCTGGCATTTGTTTTGCCTCCTCCTCCCACCCAACCCAGATTGGAGGGCTTTCCAGGGAGCCACATATGTTGTAACATTTAAAGATACATACTATCCATGCCCACATGGGCTATGAGACAGCAAGCAGTAGATGTGTTAGAAAACCCCAAAGATAAGTGAACATATAATTAACATGCATGGTTTATTTACATAAAGTTCTTATGAGGAAGATACTATCTTATATCAACATCACCTCCATTTGAAAGATGAAAAGGCAAAGATATTAAATAATTTGTCCTAGAGAACTGGAATTTGATCTCATTCACTTTGACTCCAAAACATGTATTTTTATATTGACACGAACAGTGCACTTCAATCTTTTTTGAGAAAACATTTGTAGGCTCAGAAATAAATGCTAAGCAGGTTGATTCAGAAAATGATAAAACCAAATTTCAATAAAGGGATCTCAAAGTGTTTTTACAATTACCAAAAACAAAATAAAACAAAAGCCTCACAAGAGAATCACCAATATTCAAATAAGAAATTAAGGAAATAATATTTTAATAGCGCTTATTTTCTAACATTTTCTATTTATAAATGTATTTTTATTGAATATAAACACAAGAAGGGCAGGGACTATTCTGTTTTGTTCTCTGATATCTCCAAATGTAAAGAATCCTGATGCCTCGGGGTGCCTGGGTGACTCCGTTGGCTAAGTGCCAGACTTCAGCTCAGGTCATAATCTCGTGGTTTGTGGGTTCAAGCCCTATGTCAGGCTCTGTGCTGAGAGCTCAGAGACTGGAGCCTGCTTCAGATTCTATATATACCCCACCCCCCTCCCCACTCCTACCCTGCTTGTGCACTCTTTCAAAAATAAATATTTTAAATATTAAACAAATTATGATGCCTGGCATATGGTAGACATTACAGTATTGTAGGGATTGAATTTAAAATATTGTCTTTGTGCCTATACAAGGGCTAACCTGAAATGTAAAATTAAAACCAATGAAAAAATTTTCGTATAACAAATGTTAGCAAAAGTAAGAAATTTCAAGCAAAATATGAAGTCATCTGTGATTAGAAAGGGCAGTCTTAGTTTTTGCCTTGTCTCATAAGCTTGAGAAATTGTGAACATTATTTTGAATAAAGTGGGTTTAAAGGTTGAGCTTACCCTGCAATATTCAGTAGTTATATGAATCTTAACATCTGGCATTATATAAAGATATACAATATGTATCACTTATAGAATATTTATGAGATAATATTATGTTAAATAAAATTATTACCAAAAATATAGTCAGCTTAGCAAATTTTATAAGATAAATATTAAACATCTGTGAATATAGGTGATAATAGAATATTCTGAACAATTACATGCAAGCAAATAGATTACCCTAAAAAAATGGATACACTCTTTAAAACATACAATCTTTAAAGACTGAATTAAAAAGAGAAAATCTGAACAAACCAATATCCTAGAAAGGATATTGTATCATTAATCAAAAAACCTTCCAATAAACAAAAATGCAAGACCAGATGGCTTCATTGGTGAAAATACCAAACATTCAAAGGATATCAATTCTATTCACACTCCTCAAATAAATAAATAAATAAATAAATAAAATAAAAAGATGAGGAGAGAATACCTTCAGACTCACTTTGCAAGACCAGCATTACTTTAGTATCTAAACCAGACAACAATACACAAAAGAAATCACAGGCCAATATCCTTGAGGCACATAAATGCAAAAATCTTCACAAAATATTAAAAGATTGAATTCAATACATTAAAAGGATCACACCCGAAGAAGTAGGATTTATTCCAGTGTTGCAAGGATGGCTCAACATCCATATATCAATTAATGTGTCTCACCACAATAATAAAATGATGAATAAAAATCCTATGATCATCTCAATAGATACAGAAAAAGCATAGACAAAATTTAACACACATTTATAATATTAAAAAAACCCTCCAAAGTGAGTATTAAAAAAGTACTTCAAAATAAGAAGGCAATATATAACAAACTCACAGCTAATATCATACTCAACAGTACAAAGCTGAATGTTTTCCTCTAAGATTAAGAATAGGACAGGTACCTATTCTCATCACTTTTATTCAACATTGTCTTGGAAGTCCCAACCAGAAAATTAGGCAAGAAAAAAAGAAAAGTTACAAAATTCAGAATTGAAGACATAAAACTGTCACTATTTGTATGCAAAATACAAGATTAATACACAAAAAATCTGTTGCATTTCTATATACCAGTAATGAATTAATTCCATTTATAATTAATTGTATCTAAAATACACTTAAGGGAGTGAAAAACATGTTCACTGAAAACCACGATATGAAAAGAAATCACAAAATAAATTTAAAAAAATATCCCATGTTTATGGACTGGAAGAATTAATGTTGCTAAAAAGTCCATACTACCCAAAATAATCTACCACTTAAATGGAATCAGTGTCCAAACTCCAAAGGTGTTCTTCAAAGAAATAGAACAAACAATATTAAATTTGCACAAAACCATAACAGACCCCAGATAGTCAAACAATCTTGAGAAAGAAGAAAAATTACAGGCATCATGCTCCCTGATTTCAAAATATATTACAAAGCTACCCTAATCAAAACAGTATGGGATTGGCCTAAAAACAGATAAAGAGATTAATGGAACAGAATAGAGAACACAGAAATAAATCCATGTATATAGGGTCAATTAACTTATGACAAAGAAGCAAAGAATATACAATGGGGGAAAGAGAGAGAGAGAGAGAGAGAGAGAGAGAGAGAGAGGGAGGGAGGGAGGGAGGGAGGGAGGGAGAGGGAGAATGAGAATCTTAAATAGAGCCCATGCTCAGTACAGAGCCTGATGTGAAGCTCAATCCCATAACCCTGGGATCATGACCAAAATCCAGAGTCAAATGCTCAGCTGACTGAGCTACACAGGCACCCCTTTTTTAAATTAAAAAAAAAAAATTTTTTTTAATTTTAGAGAGTACACCAGCAGGTGTAAGGGACAGAGGAGGAAGAAAGAGAATTAGAGTCTCTCTTTAGTAAATGATGTTGGGAAAACCAGAGAGTCACATGCAAAAGAATGACAGTGGACCACTATTTTATACCACACACAAAAATTAACTGAAAATGAACTAAAAACTTGAACATAAGACCTAAAATCATAAAACTGCTAGAAAAAAAAAACAGGTGGTAAGCTACTTGATTTTGGTCTTGGCAATTATTTTTGGATTTGATATCAAAATCAAAGGCAACAAAAGTAAAATTAAACAAGTGGGATTATATCCCACTAAAATGCTTCTTTACAGCAAAGGAAATCATCTTCAAAATGAAAAGGCAACTAAATGGTAGAAAACATTTGCAAATCACATATCTAGTAAGGGGCTAATATCCACAATATATAAGAAACTTTTACAATTCAATAACAAAACAAAACAATAAAATAATCTGATTTTAAAAAATGGACAGAATACCTGAATAGACATTTTCCAAAGAAGACAGATAGACAACAAAAAATATTCAATATCTCTAGTCATCATGGAAATGCAAACCAGAACCACAATTAGATATTACCCACACCTGTTATGGTTATTATCAAAGAGACAAATAAATGTTTGTGAGGATATGGAAAAAGGGACCCCTTGTGCACTATTTGTGGGAATGTAGATGCAGTCACTATGGAAAACAGTATGGAGTTCCTCAGAGGATTGAAAATAGAATCACCATATGATTCAGCAATTCCACCTTTGGATTTTTGTACAAAGAAATAAACACTAATTCAAAAGATAATGTACCCCCATGTTCATTGCACCAGTGTTTACAGTAGCCAAGGCCTGGAAACAACCTGAGTGTCTACTGAGATGGAGGAATGATAAAGAAATTGTGCGTGTGTGTGTGTGTGTGTTTGTGTAATATTATTCAGCCATGAAAAAGAAGGTAATCTTGCCACTTGTCATAAAATAGATGAATCTTGAGAGCTTCATGCTAAGTGAAATAAGACAGAAAAAAGAAATAAGTGATCTCACTTATATGTGGAATCTTGAAAACTGAACTTCTAGATACAGAGAACAGATTGGTGAGTATCAGAAGTGGTAAGCAGAAGGGAGACAAAATGTGTGAGGTGGGTTAAAAGGTACAAAATTCCAGTTATAAAATGATTAAGTCATGGCAATGTGACATACAACATACAAATAATATTGTATTACATATTTGAAAATCATGAAAGTTGCTAAGACAGTAAATCTTAAAAGTTTTCATCACAGAAAAGAAATTTTATCTATGTGTGATAACAAATGTTAACTAGAATTATTGTCATTTAACAGTATATACACCTACAAATAATGTATGTTAATCACACCTCAATTTTTTGAAAACAGTCCCCTAACCCAAAGTTATCAAGTGTTGTGTATGTGTGTGTATATATATTTCAATTTCAATTTCAAAATTTCATACAGTCCCCACCACAGGTCACATATTCTGACAGACATGAATGAAGTTCAGGGACCTTTCATGACATGTATGTGTATGTGTGTATGTATATATATATTTGATGGTGGGTGGGTTAGTAGGAAATCTGTCCAGTGCATCACCAATAAAGAGTTAAATTTTGAAAAATTATTTTTTGGAGGAGTAAATAATAAAAATATTAGAAAATCTTAAAATTTTTTAACATTTATTTGAGAGAGAGGGAGACACAGAGTGTACGTGGGGGACAGTCAGAGAGAGAGAGGGAGACACAGAATCAGAAGCAGGCTCCAGGCTCTGAACAAATGGTCAGCACAGAGCCTGACATGGGGCTGAAACCCATGAACTGTGAGATCATGAACTGAGCTGAAGTTGGTCACTTATCTGACTGAGCCACACAGGTGCCCTGCAAATATTAGAAAATCTAATGAAGTCTATTTTCCTTGATGGAGCAATAAAAATAGAATTTCAAACAGAACAATGGGATTGACCCTAAGCAGATGTGACAATGCATGGTATATTAAAAATAGGAAAATATTATTATTCAAATTAGCACTATTTAATTCATCCATTCACCAAACATTTATAAAACACAAGTAGATGTGACAGGCCATACTGTAGTGACACAATTAAGACTGTATGTCTCCACTGATATCTACTGGTGATTGCTATATATTACTATGAGTAGAAATTAATTTATTTTCCTAAACTAATGTTGATAGCCTGTTTCTATTGTATAAAAAATGCGATTAATAGCTACATAAATTCAAACATTCCACTCTGGAAACATAATAGTTTGCATAGGCATTCATTTAATTATTCCATTATGTTGAAAGTATCAAGCATTTAGATATACAGTATGGTCTAAATATAAGTGATCTAGAAAAAGAAAAAGTATGACTCTTCCTCTCAGAATAAGTTGTTGTTAGTCTCTATCTTGATGTGAAGTATTTTTCCAACTGTAAAAGTTAAGGAACATTCATATTCTACACCATTTGTTTCTTTCTAATTCGTCAGGAGCAATATGGTGGCATACACAATATTGCTTTTATTTTTAACCATATTTCTCAAAAGGACCTTTCAAATATAATTGAAAATATAATCAAAATTGGAAGGTTGATTTTTGTAAGAAAATGGATATACTTAGAGATTTTAACTGATTTTAATTTGATAATAGACTGAGATCCATTGCTCCAATATTTATTAGTTGTGTGAATTTAGGTAAATTATTAAGATTCTCTAAGCTCAATTTATCCATCTTAAACAAGGGAAATAATAATTCCTAACTCACAGGATTGTGGTAAGATTCAGTATGATGATCCACGGACAAGCCTTAGACTGAAGCATAATTGCTGGTCTCTGCAAATGCCAACTATTATTATGTTTTTTTAAGTCTGTTTTAGGCAGAAGGTATCTTTCCAATAGTAGAGGTAAAACCTCAATTCTTGAAATGGTAATTATGTATCATAATTATAGAACATACTTGCTTTCAAAATATTGACTCTCCAAAACATTATTTAAAGCAAAACCATTACTCCATGTACCTACAACCAAGGAAACATGGAGGTTGGAGGAAAATTTTTAAAAATATATTGTAAGGGACAGATGTCACCAAGATGGTGAAGACACGCATCCTTGGGGTGCCTGAGTGGCTCAGTTGGTTAAGCGTCTAACTCTTGACTTCAGCTCAGGTCATGATCTTAAGGTTTGTGAGTTTGAGCCCCATGGGAGGCTCTACACAGACAGAATGGAACCTGCTGGAAATTCTCTCCCTGGTCCTCCCCTGCTTATGCTGTCTCTCTCTCTCTCTTTCAAAATAAATATTAAAAATAAAAAAGAGAGATCCATCCTTCATTTCACCCCAAGCATCAATAGTTATCAACCCATAAACCAAAACAGCTCTGAGAGACATCAAGAATCTACTTTAAAATCTTCAACATGGTTCAACAAAAACCTTAAGAATAACTGCACAAAAAGGGACGTAAGTACTCCTTTATTTTGCCTGAATCATCCCACCCTGAGGCCAGGATGGTTGAGGGTGAAGAGAGAATTTATAGGCTTCAAAAAGTTCTTTCACCTAGAAAGTGAGTTTCCTCAGTCTTTTTGTGTACCACATGAAAGACCCAGTTTTGTTTTTTTCCCATCCAGAGATCAGTAAAGCTGAGATTCAGAGATCTGGGAACCAGAAAAAAGAAGATGGGGATACAATATCAGCCATGCAGTGGAAGTGACTGTCGTTCTCAATGACCTGTTATGCAGAGAACCCCAAACCTTTCAACACTGAAGGCACTAGTGGTTACCACAGCTGCTTCAAAGCCCCCATACAGATTTCATGGGTTTTTCCCCCACAGGTAATCGCATTCCAGACATCAGCCACCTGCATCCCTCCTCTCTCTTCTCCTGCCAGTGATCTACACTCAAAGCCAGCCAAGGCCTCTGTAGCTGTATGAGCACAAGACTCCAGCCTATACCCCCACAGCTGCCCCCATCACTGCGCTTGGAGCTAGCCTTAACGGCTGTGCACTTGCATGCCCCTAACTTCATTCATTATTAGCTACTACTGCTGTGTGTGCTTGCCGGAGACAAGATGTTACAGCCATGGAAGTGCATGCTGAAAGCCAAATCCCCCACAGCTGCTTGTGGGCCTGGATTTGGCCCTTTCCCTACCTTGCACCTCTGGGCTTATATACAACTAGCACTCCCAACTATGCACCTCCCCAACAGTAGCTTTCACTGCTGTGTGCCCAGGGCAAGATCCTGGAGTCACACTAGTACATGCCAACAGCCAGAGCACCCACAGCTGCTTGTAGGCCAGGCCCTGGTCTGGCCTTCTGTCCTAGGCCTTTTCCACTGGGCTTACCTGCAGCTAGTCCCTCCAGCTGTGTACATGCACATCCCTGGTCCTTTTACTAGTCTCCACTGGCAGGCATGCACCCACAGGGAGACCTTGTAGCAACAAGATAACATGGCAAGAGCCAGCATCCCTGCAGCTTCTTCTGGTCCTAGCGCTGGCCCATTCACCTGTCAGTGGCCTGTACTGCTGGGCTATCTTTCAATTAGCCCCTCTTAGCTTTCCATGTGCACCCCACTGGCCTTATTCCTATCAGTGGCTTCCATTGCTATGTGCACCTGGGGTGAGAACCTGCAGTCACAAGAATGTATACAACATCCCGTGTCTGACAGTGCATTTTCAGTTGGCTCTGGCCCTTGCTGCTGGCCCCAGACCACACCACGGTCCCTGCCACTATACAGATCCCTTCCACTGGCCTCTGCAGTTGAGTGTGTACACACCACCTACTCCACCACTACTGCTGCCTGCTGTGCTCTCTAGCTATTAGATCTAGAAGTGCCACTCAGGATCTCAAGAGCTCTAGCAGCCACTGAAGATACCTTACAGTGCTCACCAAAGACCATTAGGTTGTTGATGTTTTAGACGTCAGTGGTCTGAACTCATGAGATATCAAGCTCCTGTGGACGAGGAGCCACCACACATCCTATACTTGGCATTCTGTACCACTAGGCCTGGTTTCAAAACAGGCTCCAGTGTGTCCCCACTACATGTGAAGGTATTCCCTTACCAAACTCCTTCCATGCTGTCTGGAAGAGGGGACTCCTGCATATGTGCAGAAATCTATGTACGGCTACAGGGATCAATAGAATCAGAAAAACATGACACCATCAAATCAATTCACACTTCCAGTAAATGACCCCAATGAAATGGAGACACAGGAATTATCGGATGAAGAATTCAAATTGTTCTAAGGATACTCAGAAAGTTACAAAAGAACACATAAGTAAATTAATGAAATCAGGGAAACACTACCATAATGTCAATAAAGAGGAAAAAAAACCCACAAACTCTGGACATGAAGAATATAGAGACTAAATTGAATTCAATAGAAACCTTCAACATCAGTCTGGACCAAGTAGAAATATATATCAGTGGGCTCAAACACAAATCATTTGAAATTATCCAGCAGTAGAGCAAAAAGAAAAAAATGAAAGAAATGAAGAAAGTCTATGGAACTTACACTATTAAAAGAAGCAATCTATGTATTTTTGGAGTCCTAGAAAGAGAAGAGAGGGAGAAAGTAGTAAAAGTAGCCTATTTAAAGAAATAATAGATGAAAACTTCTCAAACTGCTGGAGAAATCTGGATATCCAAGTTCATGAAGCTAATAAACTACCCCATGATTTAAATCCAAAATGATCTCCATATCATCATAATAAAAATCAAAGACATGGGAAAGCCTGGGTGGCTCAGTTATGCTTCTGACTCTCTTTCAGCTCAGATCATGATCTCATGGTTTCATGAGTTCAAGCCCCACATCACACTCTGTGCTGACAGTGACAAGCCTACTTGGAATTTCTCTCTCTCTCTCTCTCTCTCTCTCTCTCTGCCCCTCTCCTGCTCCCACTGTCTCTCTCTCAAAATAAATAAATAAACTTAAAACATTTTAAAAATCAAAGACAAAAAGAGTTTTAAAAACAGCAACAAAAACACCACTATCTCACATAAGGAAAACCCTAGAAAGCTATCAGTTTTCTCAGCACTGACTTTGCCAACCAACATTCAACATGCTGAAAGAATACTGTCAACCAAGAATATTTTACCCAGCAAAGATGTCCTTTAATACTTTCAAAACTAACATTGAAAGAGTTCAGTAATATATCTACCTCACAAGAAGTGCTGAAAGAAGTCCTTCAAGCTGAAACAAAAGAGCACTAAATAGTAACATAAAAACATATGAAAATATACAACCCATAAGTAAAAAAAAATGTGTAGTCAGATATAGAATAATATAATATGGAAGTGTGTTAACCACATAAACATATCTACCATGACTTATTAATAGAGACACAATATAGAAATATGTAAATTGTGATAACAAAAATAGTTTTTGTTTGCAAAGTTAAGTAGATATGAGATTAATATTGACGATTATATCAAGAAGCGTTAGGTTAACCACAAAACAAAAACCTATAGTAAATACAAACATCATAAAAAGAACAAAATACAGCAAAAGAAAAGCATCAATTTACAAAGAAAATAATAAAGTAACTAAAAAAATAGCCAAAAAAAAAAAACCAAGATGGAATTAGTAAGTCCTTACCTATTTATAATTACTTCAAATGGTTTAATTCTCTAATCAAAAGACATAAAATGGCTAAATGGATTTTTTTAAAAAACCAAGAACCACATTATACTGTCCAAAAGAGACTCATTTCACCTTCAATGCCACACATGGGCTTCAAATAAAGAAATGGAAAAGTGCACTCCATACAAATCAATATCAAAAAGAGCTGGGGATACTCTATTAATATCAGACAAGATAGACTGTAACCTAAAATTTTTAATGAGACAAAGGTCATTATATAATGACAAAGAGGTCTGTTCATCAAAAGGATACAATAATTGTGTATGCCCCCTACATTGGAACACTTAAATATATTGAGCAAATATTAACAGGTCTAAAGGGAGTAATGAAAACAAATGTATCAGAAGGGGACATCAGTGTTCCACTTTCAACAATGGATAGATTGGACAGAAATTAAAAGAAACACATTGGACTTCAGCTATAATTTAGACCAAATGGACCTAATAGAAATGTACAACACATGCCATCCAACAGCAGAATACATGTTCCTATATGAACATGAAATATTCCCAAGGATAGATATGTTAGGCCACAAAATAAGCATTAGCAGATATATCCTATAGCCGATATCTTTTTTTTCTGGCCACCATAATACAAAATAAATATCAATAGCAGGGGAAGGCTGAGAAATTCACAAATACATGATATTAAGCAACACTGTCCTGAACAACCAAAGGATCAAGGATGACATCAAGGGAGAAAGTTCTTAAAAGTCTAGAAAAAGGGATGCCTCGGTGGCTCAGCTGACTAAGTGTCCAACTCCTGATTTCAGGTCTCGCCATCTGTGAGATGAAGCCCTGAATCAGCTCATGCTGACATCACAGAGCCTGCTTGAGATTCTCTCCTGCCCCTCTCTCTGAAAATAAACATTTTAAAAAATCTAGAAAGAAAATAGACAACCTACCAAAAGGCAGCAAGCAGTGCTGAGAGGGAAGTCCCTAAAGGCCTCCACTAAGAAAGAAACATCTCAAATAACAACCAAATTTTACAACTCAAGAAACTAGAAAAACAAGATGAAGCTAAGCCCAAAGTTAGCATAAGATTTGAATATACATTTCTCTTAAGGAGAAAGACATAAAAATGGATAACAAGTACACAAAATATATTCAACATCACTAATCACTTTATAGCTGTTAGAAAAGCCATTATCGAAAAGATAAGAGATAACACATGCTGATGAGGAGAAAAAAGAATCCTTGTGCACTATTAGTGGTAATGTGAATTGGTACAACCACTATGGAATACAGTATAGAGATTCTTTAAAAAATTTTTAAATAACACAAAAACAAAAAACCAAAATTCAAACTACAATGATAAAACAATCCTACTTTTAGGTATGTATCCAAAGAAGATAAAATATCTTGAAGCACTCTGTGTATTCCCATATACATTACCACGTTATTCACAATAGCCAAACATGGAAACAACCTCCTGCCCCCTACCCCACACACAGTGGAATATTGTTCAGTGATTAAAAAAAAAAAAAAAAGGAAATTCTGCCATTTATGACGGTCATGCATGGTACTTGAGGGCATTATGCTAAGTGAAATAATGAGAGAAAGACCAATACTGCCTGGCCTCATTTATATGTGGAATCTAAAAACATATAGTCATAGAAACAGTAGAATGGTGATTGCAAGGGACAGATGGGTACAGAAAATAGATGTTGGCCAAACTTTCAATTAAAAAATGAATAGATTCTGGGGACATAAATTTAAAGCATGGCGATAACAGTCAACAACACTGTATTATATACTTGAAAGTTGCTATGACAGCAGAGCTTTAATGGTCTCAGCAGCTAAATAATAAAAATGTGAATGTTTTAACTAACCTTATAGAGGTAACCATTTCATCATACATATGAATATCAAATTAGTACATTGTACACCTTAGGTTATATAGTATTATAGGTCAATTATATCTCAACAAAAAGGCAAAAGAAAATAAAAAATAGATTAATTGGAAGTTCGTGTTATTTTACCTTTTCCTTCAGAAATCTATTAATCCAACAATCTTATATGATTTAACCTCTGTTTGCTTACGTCCTTCTAGAAGAATATGACCTTCATCTAAACCTGATAGTGTCATTCTCCTCTTCCTATATAGAGATATTCTTCAACAATTCAAATTTAGAAGGTAGATCACATGCCCAATGGTAAGAAAAATTTAACTTCCAATAATTAACATACAGTTTGTCACCAAAAAAATGACCAAAGCATGGGTAGTAAAATGGAAATTTTTACTTTTTCTTCTTCAAAATATGGCAACAACACTATTTATTTCCACATGTATGTTCTAGAATCTTATGTATATTAAATGATGTAATGTTAATCTAGAATACCTCAAATAGGTTAAAAGGGAAGACTGACCAAATGAACCTTGAGAGCTTTTTAATAAAAAAAATTAACAGTTGATATGATTGTTCTTCATTTCCAAGAAAAATATCACCCACAAGAGAGAAGAGCAATAACTTATTTGAAAAGCTCTGCATTTGGGATTTTATAGGGCAAGAATCAATTTTAAAATATTTAATTTTTTAATTCCTAATCACTACCACTCAAAAACAAAGATATGATTTCAATATTTATAAATTGCTTCTCATTTATGGTCATCCTATAGACATATCTCTGATTTGAGTTTAAACAATTCTACAAGATGATTTCTGATGAAAATTAAGCTACTAAAATAAAATATAAAATCATGGAAAATCCAGTTTAGTTGATTGAGTTGAAACAATTTTAAAGACTATAAAAAATAGAGCTTGAATTTCCCCACTAAAACATATCATTTAATTTTAAAATAAGATATGCAAGAACTCTCAGCACTATTATTTAATAATATCATTTATAATTTTCATAATATTCCTACTCTAATATTATGCTTGATTTTATATTGAGAGAAAAACTGAAATCTACCTTTGATGGTGGTCTAAAGTATTCTTTTACAGTTGTTGCAACAGAGGCAAAAAAGTCAATGTGACATGAAGAACCTAAATATTTTCTGCTACTGGGCTGTGGAAGAAAGACTTTTGCTATATGTTTATATTTATTTTCATGTCATTCCTTTTAAACTTCTGCTTTTATCATTTTATACTGTGAAACTTTTAAAAATGTAGTACATTGATAAATGCATAAATATGTATACATTTAGGAAGATGTATACTGAAAAATATTAACTGATAGGAATGCATGCTTTAAAAATTTAGGAGAACACAGGACTAAACAATTAAACATTTATATATAGAAGAAGCTTCATTTTAAAAAAAAGTGGATGGTTATGTTTTGTTCCCTCTTTATCTCAGTTTTATTGCCATTTTTGTCAAGCTCCATGCTAATGTTAATTTCCTACACCACAGAAGACTAAGCAAATCTCTTTAGTGGAGAGACCAAGCATTACTTTATTGAGCTATGGTTGACAGTTCAAATGGACCCATCAAAGTTTCAACATCCCAGTCTCTATTTTTAGTACACTTTTTGTTTAGAGACTTCATCCATTTTAGATTAGGAACTAACCTGCATAGCTATGTTTTTGTTCAGTGACTTACTCTTTGTAGGAAGCAAAGATGTTTTGCACAAGAGGAGATTTTGGAGAATCAATGCCTTCATCTTTGTTTTTCCAATTTATGAAGATATATTCACAGGTATGTTTAGGGAGAAGAGGTACAGTGGCAGGGAGGCATTCCTATTTCCTCCTAAAATTTTTAAACAAAGCGATCCACTTTTATTTAATATTGGGAAACATATAAGATTTTGTTTTTAAAAATGATGTCACCATAACAAATGATATCACAGTCATCCTAGTTTTATAAAATAGAGCTTTACCTGAATAGGCAACTCTAACTTGGCTGTATATTGGGGTTTTTTTCTATTTCATATAAGTATTTTCTAAATTTATATATTCTTTCATTTAACATTAAAATATTTTTATTATTGATTCTTAAAACAATTTTAGTATGTAATGCTAAATGTTTTTTGAGTGTCAAAAACTTATTTTCAAAGTTCTCTAGAAAATGTTCTTTTTTTCTTGAATGTGATAGGTTTTAAATCATGGTCAAACAAACATATAGGGTAAATTCTAGACACAAAGGCATAGTTTTCAGTTTTTTATATCATGAAAATATTAAAATATATCTATTCTAATTATCACAGAAATGATCCACCTTCAGAAATTATGTTTTCAATATTTGCATGTATTTTCTCTGCCCCTTCTTATTGCTACTGGACATTGGCCACCTCTTCTAAGAGGGAAAACTACATAACCTTATGGAACTCCTCTTGTAATCCACATTGTACAGGTTAGCAAATTCAGGAAACAAGAATGAGAGGAAGTTCCTTAAGAATCTAAAACCAGAAACTATAATGACTGATATGATGCAAATCCGGATTGTCCAGTTCAATAATAAAAATAATTTTCTATAGCAAAATGACTCATATGTTGCTAGTTCCAATGTTTGTACTCATAAATATCGAATAGGTATTTTCCTACCTTATACCTACAACTAAATAGTATTTTCAGACAGAAAATAATATTCAGTAAAAAAAAATTACATTTGTAAATATTAGTGGGAAAAATATTAATGGGTGATAGTGTAACTCTGAAGTCTGAGTCACAAGAAAAGCTGATAATATTTTATTTAGTAAAGGTATCAGATTTCTAAAAAAAATACTCCTGAAAATATCAGGCTTATGGATATATTCTACATTTCTCTATTCATTGTCATTAAAAAATTAATTCTGTGAAATCTATCACACCTGTAAAGAATACACAAAATAAAGAGCTAATTAAAAGAATATCAAGTAAAGAAGACCCTAGCATCTATCATACAGATTAAGAAATCAAACACTTAATACCTTTGAGGAACTTTTTATGTTCCATCCTATGAAATTGCTATTTCTCTCTACATAGTTAATTGTTATTCTAAAGATTCTTATTTCTTAGAATTTCTTTTAGGTTTGCCAACTATGTATGTACCCCTAAATAATGTTTTTTATTTATGTATAACTTGTCACTTATATAAACTGAATATTAATGTATATTTTTCTAATTCCTTTTAAAATTCATATGACTTTTCTGAGATTACGACCTGTTCGTGTATTGCGGTACTTCATACTGTATTCTATTATGCCTTTATTTATTTAATGTTGCCTTCCTAGTAGACATTTAAATTACTTTCATCATATTTGTAATTCAAAGCAATGTATTATGTATGTTTCTTAATATCTCCTGGCATACTTTTGGAAAAGCATATATTATATCTTTATATAGGGGCGCCTGGGTGGCTCAGTTGGTTAAGTGTCCGACTTCGGCTTAAGTCATGATCTCACGGTTAGTGGGTTTGAGCCCTGCATCAGGCTCTGTGCTGACAGCTTAGAGCCTGGAGCTGCTTCTGATTCTGTGTGTTCCTCTCTCTCTTCCCCTACCCTGCCCATGATCTGTCTCTCTCTGCCTCTCAAAAATAAATAAATGTTATGTGTATTATAATATAAATTATATATCTTTATATAATACATGTTAATTATATAACAAAAGTATATATAATGTATCTTTGATACATTTGAACTTTGAACTTGATATTCTAGAATTTCTAGGTGGTTGGTATGTACATCTCTAAGTTTGTTACTTTTCTAAAGTAATTGTGCCAGTTTTTCTCATATTAGTAGTAGTTGAGCATTCATGTTCTTCCAATATTCAGACAAATTTGACAATATCAGACTTTTAAACTTTTTTAATCTTATAGGTTTATATATTATCTTATTATGACTTTGTGTTTTCCTATTAAAGATGTTCAATGGCTTTACATATATTCAAGAGTCATTAATGTTTTATCTAGTGTGAAATACCTACTTATGTTTTTCATCATTTTCTATTTGTTCCTTTACCCAATTCTTAATGATTGGCTTTTTAAGAAATTCTTAATAATAGTTTAGATAATAAACTCTTACCAGACATATGAGTTGAAAATATCTTCTCACAATCGTTTTATAGTATCCTTTGACAGAAATTCTTATTTCTTATGACCATGTTGCTTTCTCTAGTTTTTTTCTTGAAATGAAGACTGTCCAGCTTATATATTTGGTATAAGAGTGTGTGACATAAATCTTCACATCCCTCCAAGTACTTCAGCTTTCTCTAAAAGTTTTTTCACCTCCCTCTGAAATTACAAATTAATATATGTATAAAGTAGATGCCATAGTAATATATTACTGAGTCATTCATAATAAATGAGTATCTTACCCTCTTCTCACTAACCTCTACCTCTTAAACTACCATAACCATTCTCCTTTTCTTCTTTGGTAATGTCTTTATGGAACAGCTTATTCTCAGTTCCATAGCTGTCGCCGTGCTTTTTAAAAATTTTTATTAAAGCTTATTTATTTATTTTTGTGGGGGGAGGTCAGAGAAGGAGAGAGAGAGAGAGCATCCCAAGTGGGATCTGCACCACCAGCACAAACCCTGATGTGAGGCTTGAACTCACGAACCCTAAGATCATGGCCTGAGCAGAAACCAGGAGTTGGATGCTCACCTGACTGAGCCATCCAGGTGCCCCAACATGCTTTCTTTAAATATCTGAAAATCTGCTTTCGCTCTCAGCACTTTACTAGGTTTGTAAAACTCACTAATCAACTTCTAGAATTTAACAAATATATTAGCCTTTTCTTAGAACCCCAACTTTTTCAAGCACTATTAAGACTGTAAGGCATTTTATTCTGTGGAGGAATCATGGCTTAGGGTCTCCATGATGGCGAGTCTTTCTTCATTGTTCCTGTTATATCTCTATATCTCTAAAACTGTCCTGTACCTATATCTATGGTCCTTTCTTCTCTATTCAAATCTTAGATGTAGTTATTTTGCAGGGATTACTTTGTCCTTTTTTCTGTCATTGAACATTGCAATTTCTTTGGAGATTTTCTTATTTGATTTCATCTGTCAACTTTTTAGTTAGAGCATATGGAGAAGCTCTTGGCACATACAAAGCCATAAAAAAGTACTTAATAAATAAATGAATAAATATTGAATATCTCTACCTCCAGCCCTGACTACCCTCTTTCACTAAAAACAAACATTTCTATCTTCCCAGTTGAATTTCCAAAAACATACTGCACAAAACCATCAAACTAGTTAATCAACAAACCGAATATCATAATGCTCTACTCCCTTTTTCTCATATATTAGCTGCTGAAACCTCAATTATCATATTTGGTCACATGAAATCAGAACTCAGAATACATTAGTACTCATGAGAGCTATATACTAGACCACTTTATATTAGAACTAAAATAAATTCATTTAATTCTCCAAAGAGCCTATTACTTAATTTTCTGAACTTCAAGAAAGCTGAAAAAGGCAGCCAGCTTGAAGAATTTTTAACATTCTTTACCAAGGATTAAACACTGGCTTATATAACTCTGGCATATAAATAATTACCATGAAACATTTACATGAATTTACAATTTAACTGTTACATTATCTTAATACAATACACTCTGTTGCACATATTTTTTACTAAAAGACCAAAACGAGATATAAATATTTTCAACTTCAAGGAGTTATAACACTTAATTACTCCATATTTTAAAAGCAGATAAAACATTTTCAAAGTAACCATTTTAAGGGTCTTGTTACAATTTTTCAGTTATTATAAATATATTTTTCTAATAGTCTGGAACCAATAAAAGAGTCTATTAAAGATAAGAACTTAGTAAATATATTTACTGAATTGTTTCCTACAAGAAACCATTCACATTTTCTTTTTCCTCCTTTACCTAAGAAACAATATATACATATATACACAAGTGATTTTCATAATTATATAAAATGACCCCACACACAATTAAGATATTTTCTAACAAAAACATTTTTGCAGAAATGAGTTTCCCAACAAAGCTATTTTTTGCAGAACTTGTTATTCATCAGCATGTGCAACAATTTATTTTAGAAGCATCCTAGTTAGAATTTTTTATTTGGCCTAGACACCTTTTTAAACATCTTTTATATGATCAATTCTCTATTAATCCAAATGGTCATTGGATTATCTCTCAGATCAAACATGTTTCTAAATGAAAATTGTTAAAGGGTTTTTTATTAATCATTTCCACATCCTATAACATCCTAAATTTGTTCTGATCTCTAGTCTTATTCTTCTTTGAATCCTCAACTTTGAGTGCACTGTATAGCACATAATATGTGCCTAATAAAATTGTAATTATTTAAACTGAAGCCACTAAATCTGGCTTTTCTCTTTTCTATGTGCCTAAAATTTATGACACAACATTAGCAAAACGAAGGACAAAACATACAATCATCTCATAGATTCCTAAAAAAGGATGAACAAAACTGAACACCTTTCATGATAAAAGCTCAAAGTGACTTTAGAGGGAATATACCTAATAAAGGCCATATATGAAATACCCTCAGCTAATATCATAAAAGTGAAAAACTGAACACTTTTCAGTATGTACACAGTTGCCACTTTTATTCAACATAATAGTAGACGTTTTAGCCAAAGCAATAAGGCTAAATAAATAAATAAATAAAGCAGGGAAAGAAGCTAAGACAGCAGAGTAGCAGGAGGACTGTAGGCTTGTCTCACCCCTCTGACATAGCTAGATAAATACCAAATCATTCTGAATACCCAAGGAACCAATCTGAGGACTGACAGAAGGAACTGCACAACTAGAGGGAGAGAGGAGGTCACATCATGGGAAGTAGGAGGTGTGGAGAGGTAGTTTAGAGGAGAAACAGATTGTGGGTGCTTTGGAGGGGAGTGAGTCCTGGACATGAGGCACAGAGGGAATCACACAAGGAAAATACTTCCCCAATGCCACTGACTGGGAAAATGAGAGGGGCTGATTTTTGTGACTTTTTACAACCAACAGACTCAAAGACTGGAGTTTTAGCGGTCCATGGCATGGATTTTATAGAGCGCTGAGGGCACTGCACCGTTCCTGTAAAGAAGGCAGGCAGGTAACCTGGCGGCAGAAGGTGAGCTCCGAGGATCCGCTGAGAAGCACTGAGAGGCGTGGCTCCCCTTTCTTGGAGCACATCTCAAAGAGGTAGCATTGCCCTTCTGGGGACAAAGGAGTTGCGAGGTGCCCTTTTCTTCCCCGGCTCCTCAGCATAGGTGCAGAGACACCTGGGCACTGGCGCTTCAGTGCACTTTGCACTAACCCCCAAATTCCTGCACTCTGGGGTGACTTCCTTCTGGGTCAAACCTACATCAATCCCAGTAGAGCAAAACCTTACATCAGAAGACCAGAGGGTCTTTGCCATACCAGGTCCCTAATGTTTGGAGTTTTAAAACTCAGCTGGCCTGGTTAGGACAGATCCCAAAATCCACTGTGCTCCTCCAGCAGAAAAGCAACCTGGACACAGTGTGAAAGCCAACAATCTGAAAACAAAAACAGAAACAAAAAACTAGGGTGTTCAGGGAAAACTGTTTGCTCTTCTGGGAGGGCTTCCCTGACAGTAGCAAGAAGGAAATCCCCTCTCTAGGGACAAAGAAGCTGGCTAGCATTTCTCTCCCGAGTCTCAGCATAAACTAACTTTAGTAAACAGCACAGCACTAACCCTGGCTGCCTAATCTGCTTACACCAACCCCTGCCCCTGTGCCCTCAGCTGGAACTGCTTTTCATAAGCAAGTGTGCCAGCGACAAATGCAGTGGATCCCTCCCCATAAGACCAGCACAAACCCCTGCACATACCATATCTACTACTGCAGAGATCGGCAAAGCTTCTGATCCACTGGTTAAAGGATCAGTCTCTTATCAAGCAGACAAGAGCGCACCTAGTTAAAACTCACTACCCTTCCCCTCCGGCCAAGGTCTGAACACTCCCCACTGCAGGCAAGGGAAATTCTGCTGAGGACTGACTGACCTGAGGGATAGAGCAGCATTAACACAGCAGCAGAGCACATGCAGCACACATCAGAGACACTTCCTGAAGTGCCAGGCCTTGGACATTGTATGTACTCTTTTTCATAAAGCCATTACTCTTAGGAACAGGAAAGATAACAAGCTTTCCTAAACACACAGAAGAGACCTAGACAAAATGCCAAGATGGAGGAATTCATCCCAAAAGAAAAAACAAGAAAAGGTCATGGCCAGGGATCTAATCAAAAACAATTATAAGTATTATGCCTAATCTAGAATTTAAGACAATAATCATAAGCACACCTGCTGGGCTTGAGAAAAGCAGAGACGACATCAGGGATACTCTCACCACAGCAATAAAAAAGCTTGAAATCAATCAGACCAAAATGAAAAATGCAATAACTGAGATTGAAATCTGAATGATTGCAGTGACCACAGTAAGGAAGAATGAGAAGAATAAATATGTGAATACAGAAGATAGAATTATGGAAAATAATGTAGCTGATCAAAAAGGTAAAAAAAAAGATCTTGGATCATGAAAGCAGACTTAGGAAACTCTGACTCCTTAAAACAATAACAGTCATTTCACAGGAGTCCCAGACGAGAAGAGACCAAAAAGGGGGTGTGAGGTTAATTTGAGATTATAGCTGAAATACTCCCTAATCTGGGGAAGGAAATAGACTTCCAAATCCAAGAGGCATAGAGAATTCTTATTAAAATCAACAAAAGCAGGCAACAAGACATATTGTCTTTAAATTCACAAAATAGAGATTAAGAAAAATTCCTAAAAGCAGAAAGGCAAACGAAGTCCCTAACTTCCCAGGATAGACAAATAAGGTGAGCGGCAGGTCTCTCCACAGAAACTTGGCCAGAGAAGGAAGTGGCATGATATAATCAATGCGCTGAATGGGAACAATCCACAGCCAAGAGTACTCTCCCCAGCAAAGCTACCATTTAGAACAGAAGGAGAGAAAAAACGTTTCTCAGACAAAAATTAAAGAAGTTTGTGGCCACTAAACCAGCTCTGCATGAAATACTAAAGGTAATATTTTGGAAAAGAAAGACCAAAAGTGACAACAATTAGAAAGGAACAGAAAAACTCCAGAAACAATGACAAGTAATAAAATGGCACGAAATTGATGACTATCAGTAATTATTCTGAATGTAAATGGACTAAATGTTCTAATCAAAAGATATAGGGTGTCAGAATGGATTAAATAAAAACACCCATCTATATGCTGCCTACAAGAGACTCATTTTAGACCTAAGGACACTGGTGGATTGAAAGTGAGGAGACAGAGAAACATTTACCATGCAAATGGACATCAAAAGAAAGTCCAAGTAGCAATACTTATATCAGACAAGCTATATTTTAACCAAAAACTGTCACAAGAGATGAAGAAGGCCATAAATAAAGAATTATATCTGACAAGGTCTAACAACTATAAATATTTATTCCACCAAATTAGGAATATCCAAATATATAAAATAATAACAAACATGTAGAAACTCATTGATAATGATAAAATAATAGTACGGGACCTTAACACCCCACTTCCAGCAATGGACAGATCATCTAAACAGAAAATCAACAAGGAAACAGTGGCATTGAACGACACACTAAACCAGACAGACTTAACAGATATATTCAAGCATTTCATCCTAAAGCAGCAGTATACACATTCTTTTCAAATAAACATGGGACATTCTCCAAAAGAGATCACATACTAGGTTGCAAATCAGGCTTCAACAAACACAAAATGATTGAGATAATACCATGAATATTTTTCTGACCACAACACTATGAAACTTGATAATCACAAGAAAATAATTAAGAAAGACCACAAATAGTTAGAAGTAAAGAACTTACTACTAAAGAACGAATGAGTCAGCCAGGATATTAAAGAAGAAATCAAAATATACATGGAAATAAATGAAAACAAAAAGACAATGGTCCAAAACTTTTAGAAAGCATCCAATGTGGTTATAAGAAGGATATATATAACAATACAGGTCAAATCAAGAAGAAAAATCTCAAATACATTGCATATCTGAGCTAAAAAAAAGAACAAAAAAATTAAACCCAAACCCAGCAGAAGATGGGGAATAATAAAGGTGAGAGCAAGAGTGCCTGAGTAGCTCAGTCAGTTAAGCATCTGACTCTCGATTTTGGCTCAGTTAATGATCTTGCAATCATGAGATTGAGTCCCACATTGGGCTGTGTGTTGAGCATGGAGCCTCATGGGATTCTCTCTGCCTCTGCCCCTTTCCCTCCCTCACTCTTGCACATCCTCTCCTTCTCTCAAAATAAACACTTATTTAAAAAAAAAAAAAGATGAGAATCAATGATGTAGAATAAAAAAAAAACAGATCAATGAAACCATGAGTTGACTGAAAAAAAAATTGATAAACCTATAACCAGACTGAAATAGCAGAAAGGAACCAAATAGACAAAATCATGAATGAAAGAGGAGATATTATAGCCAATACCACAGAAATACAATTATAAGAAAATATTATTAAAAATAATATGCCAACAAATTGGACAACCTGTAATAAATGGATACATTCCTAGAAACATATAAACTACCAAAACTGAAAGAGGAGGAAAAGAAAACTTGAACAGACACATAACAAGCAACGAAACTGAATTTTAAAAAATGTCCCAAAAAACAAAGTCCAGAGCCAGATGGCTTCTAGGGAATTCTGCCGAACCTTTAAAGAAGAGTTAAAACCTATTTTTCTCAAATTATTCCATAAAGTAGAGATGGAAGGAAAAGTTCCAAACTCACTCTATGAGGCTAGAATTACCCTGATTCAAAAACCAAAAACTCCACCAAAAAGAGACCTATAGGCCAATATCCCTAATAAACATAGAAGTGAAAATCCTCAACAAAATACATTCCAATTGATCCCAGAGTACAATAAAAAATGTTCACCACAATCAAGTTGGATTTAATCCTGGGTTGCAAGGGTGGTTCAATATTTTCAAGTCAATCAATATGATGCAGCAAAATAAGAAAACAAAAGATAAGATTATATGATTTTCTTAATAGATGCAGAAAAAGCAATTGACAAAGTACAGCATTCATTCTTGATAAAAACCCTTAATAAAGTAGCACCTCACCATCAATAAAGGCCATATATGTAAAATCCATAACTAATAACATCCATAATGGGAAAAACAGAGCTTTTTCTTCTATGGTCTGGAACAATACAGGGATGTCTACTCTCATTGTTAGTATTTAACATAGTACTGTAAGTCTTAGCCTTAGCTACCAGACAACCATAAGAAATAAAAAGGAATCCAAGTTGGCAAAGAAGTCAGACTTTCACTATTTGCAGATGACATGATAGTCTAAGTATAAAACCTAAAGACTCCACCCAAAATTTGCCAGAATATGTGAATTTAGCAAAGTCACAGGATTTAAAATCAAGGTACAGAAGTCAGTTGCAATTCTATACACTAATAATGAAACTGTAGAAAGAGAATTTAAGGAATTGATCCCATTTACAATTGCACCAAAAACCTTAAGATACCTAAGAATAAACCTAAGCACAATAAGGCAGATGACCAGTACTATGAAAACTATAAAACTCTAGTGAAAGAAATTGAAGACTACACAAAGAAGTGTAAAGATAGTTCATGTTCATATATTAAAAGATACATTGTTAAAATGTGTTTACTATCCAAAGCAATCTAGGCATTCAATGCAATCCTTATCAAAATAATACCAGCATTTTTCACAGAGCCAAAGCAAACAATTCTGACATTTACATGGAACCACATAAGATCCTGAATAACCAAAGAAATATTGAAAAAGAAAAACAAAAGGAGATACAACAACTACAGACTTCAGGCTATATTACAAACTGTAGAAATCAAAACAGTATGATCAATGGAACATACTAGAAAACCCAGAAATATACCCACAATTGTATGGTCAATTAATCTTCAACAAAGCAGGAAAGAAGCCAATGGGGAAACGTCTCTTCAATGATTAGTGTTGGGAAAATTGGACTACATGTAAAGGAATAAAACAGAACCACTTTCTTACACCATACACAAAAATAAACTCAAAATGGACTGCGGCCTTAAATGTGAAACTTGAAACCATAAAAATCTTAGAAGAGAGCAAGGGCAGTAATTTCCCTGACACTGACCATCACAATATCATTCTAGATATGTATTCTGAAGTAAGGGAAACAAAAGCAAAAATAAACTATAGAGACTACATCCAAACAAAAATTTCTGCACAGCAAACAACCAACATATTGAATGGGAGTAGATATTTGTGAATGTTATATCCAATAAAGGGTTAGTATCCAAATTATATAAAAAATTTATAAAACTCAACACCAAAAATATAATCCAACAAATAATCCAATTTAAAAACTAGCAGAAGACGTGAACATACATTCCTCTAAAGAAGACATACAGATGACCAACAAGCACATGAAAAGATGCTCAACTTCACTGATCATCAGGGAAATGCAAATTGAAACCACAATGAGATATCACCTCACACCCGTCAGAATGGCTAAACTCAAAAACACAAGAAATATCTAGTGTTGGAAAGAATGTAAAGAAGAAAACTTTCTGCACTATTTGTAAGAGTGCAAACTGATGCGGCCACTGCGGAAAACAGAATGGAGGTTTCTCAAAAAATTAAAAAAGAACTATCCTATGGTCTAGTAATCACACTGGGTACTTATCCAAAGATTACAAAAATATTGATTTCAAAGAATACATGCAGCTCTATGTTTATTGTAATATTACTTAAAAGCCTAATTATGCAAACAACCTAAGTGTCCATCAATAGATTAATGGCTAAAGTAGAAGTGTTATAAGTTATTGAGCCATAAAACCAAAATGTAATCTTTCCACTTGAAACAACATAGATGGATCTGGAAAATATAATGGTAAGTGAAATGGCCAGAGAAAGACAAATACCATATGATTTCACTTATATGTGGAATTTAAGAAACAAAGCAGTTTAACAAAGAAAATAGAAAAAGAGAAACAGAGAAAGCAAAAAGCAAACTCTTAACTATAGGAAACTAACAGATGGTTACCAGAGGAGAGATGGTGGAGGGATGAATGAAATACTGGAGGGGATTAAGAGTACACTTATCATGGTGAGCACTGAGTAATATATTGAATCTCTATATTGTACACCTAAAATATAACATTATATGTTAACTACTGGATTTAAAATTTTTAAAAATAAATAATAAAAAAGGAAAGAACAGCATATTAGATTTTGTACGATGCTGACAATAATATTAGGGTAATATTTATCATTCTTTATTAAAGACATATCTTAACTCAATTACCTCAGCTTCTACATTAAGAAACTAAAAAAGAGATAGTTAACTATACTAAATAAAAAAATAATGATCAAAGAGAAAAAATCTTAAAAATGAAAATTAATTGAAATAATAAGGAAATCACATTGTGCTTTTTTGTGTGAATAATAAAAAAAATTTGATAAACCTTGATTCATATGTGAACCAAAAAAAAGATAAAATACAAATTATTTCAGGAATAGGAGATATCCATAAAAATATATATATATTTGATGGATAGTAAATGAAAGATAACCACAACTATGCCAGTGAAATTAAATCACACAGATGAATGAACAAATGTCTTATAACACATTCAAATCTCACTCTAGAAAGCTATACAATGAAATGACAAAAGATTGCTAAAATAAAAAATTAAAGATGACCTAAATAAATATATACATCTCAATCATGGATTAGAAGACTTAATATTGTTAAGACATAAATTCTTTCCAAATTGATCTATTGATTCAGTGCATTCCCAGGGAAAATGCGAGTAAATTTATTGGTAAAATTTGATAAGCTGTTTGTAAAGTCCATATGAAGTGAAAAGGATTTAGAATAGAAGAAAACAATTTTAATAAAAAACCAAAAAGTTAAAGCACTAATAGTGATGAAGACAGTGTTGTATTGCATTAAGACTAACTAAAGGAATGAAATATATAATGGAGCTTAAAAAAAAAACCTTCATATTTATACACAACTTATTTTTACAAAGATTCAAAGGTCACTCAGTGAAGGATTGTTTTTCAACAAATGTTCCTAAAACAAATACCCAAATCCAAGAATGGATAATTAAATCACTAAATAGTTAAAAAAAAAAAACACCTCAAAATGGAGCATAAATCTGTGAAACCTATAAAACTATTAAACTTCTAGAGGGAATCATAGGAGAAATTCTCTGTAAAACTGAGTAGGAAAAGATTTTCTAGATATTACACTGGAAACACAAACCACAAAAGAAAAAATTGGCAAATCTAACCTTCTCAAAATTAAAAACTTCTGTTCTTCAGAAGACTAATAAGAGAATGAGATGACAAGCCACATCTTCAGAGAAAATATTATAAAATCATATTTCTTATTGACATAATACTCTACATTGAAAACCCGAATGACTCCACCAGAAGCCTTCCAGAAATGATCCATTAATTCAGCAAAGTCGCAGGGTACAAAATCAATGTACAGAAATCGGTTGCATTTTTATAAACCAATAATGAAGCAACAGAAAAAGAAGACAAGAAACTGATCCCATTCACAATTGCACAAAAAAACATAAAATACCGAGGAATAAACATAACCAAAGATGTAAATTACCCTATCAAAATTCCACCAGCATTCTTCTCAAAGCAAGAACAAACTATCCTAAAATTCGTATGGAACCACAAAAAGCCATAATAGCCAAAGTAATATTGAAGAAGAAAACCAAAAGGAGAGGCATCACAATCCCAGACTTTAGCCTCTACTACAAAGCTGTAGTCATCAAGACAGTATGGTATTGGCACAAAAACAGACACATAGACCAATGGAATAGAATAGAGAACCCAGAACCGGACCCACAAGTGTATGGTCAATTAATCTTTGACAAAGCAGGAAAGAGTGTCCAATGGAAAAAAGACTGCCTCTTTAGCAGGTGGTGCTGGGAGAACTGGACAGCAACATGCAGAAGAATGAAACTAAACCCCTTTCTGATGCCATTCACAAAAATAAACTCAAAATGGATAAAGGATCTGAATGTGAGACAAGAAACCATAAAAACCCTTGAGGAGAAAGCAGGAAACAGCCTCCTTGACTTCAACCACAGCAATTTGACCTCAGCCTCCTTAACCTCAACCTACTCGACACATCTCCAAAGGGAAGGGAATCAAGAGCAAAAATGAACTATTGGGATCTCATCAAGATAAAAAGCTTCTGTAAGGCAAAGGAAACAATCAAGAAAACTAATAGGCAACTGACAGAATGGGAAAAGATAGTTGCAAATGACATATCAGATAAAGGGCTAGTATCCAAAATCTACAAGGAACTCACCAAACTCCACACCCAGAAAACAAATAACCCAGTGAAGAAATGGGCAGAAGACAAGAATAGACACTTCTCCAAAGAGGACATCCAGATGGCCTACAGGCACATGAAACGATGCTCAACATCACTCATCATCCGGGAAACACAAATCAAAACCACACTGAGATACCACCTCACACCAGTCAGAGTGGCTGAAATGAACTAATCAGGAGACTATAGATGCTGGTGAGGATATGGAGAGATGGGCACCCTCCTACAGTGTTGGTGGGAATGTAAACTGGTACAGCTGCTCTGGAAAACTGTTAAGTTTCCTCAAGACACTATCAATAAACTCCCCTATGACCCAGCAATAGCACTGCTGGGGATTTACCCAAGGGACACAGAATAGAAGGATCATACCTCAAGATCACAAAGCCCATATATGAAAGACCCATGGCTAATATCATCCTCAATGGGGAAAAATTCAGAGCTTTCCTCCAAAGGTCAGGAAAACAATAGGAAGTCCACTCTCCCCACTGTTATTCAACATAGTGTTGGAAGTCCTAGTGTTAGCAATCAGACAACACAAAGAAATAAAGGCATCTAAATTGGCAAGGAAGAAGTCAAACGTTCACTCTGTCAGATGACATGATATTCTATGTGGAAAACCCAAAAGACTCCACCATAAAACTGCTAGAACTGATCCGTGAATTCAGCAAAGTCAGGAAATTTAAAATCAATGTACAAAAATTGGTTGTATTTCTATACACCAATAATAAAGCAGCAGAAAGAGAAATCAAGTAACAAATCCAATTTACAATTGCACCAAAACCCATAAATACCTAGAAATAAGCCTAACCAAAGGGATGAAAAATTGATACACTGAAAACTCTAAAAAGCTTATGAAAGAAATTTAAAAACACACACACAAAAAATGAAAAAAAAATTGTCTGTGCTCATGGATTGGAAGAACAAATATTGTTAAAATGTCTATACTACCAAAAGCAATCTACATATTCAATGCAATCCCTATCAAAATAACACCAGCATATTTCACAGAGCTAGAACAAACAATCCTTAAATTTTTATGGAACCAGCAAAAATCCTGACTAGCCAAAGAAAACCTGAAAAAGAAAACCAAAGCTTGAGGCATCACAATTCCAGGCTTCAAGATGTATCACAAACGTATAGTCACCAAGATAGTATGGTACTGGCACAAGAACAGATACATAGATACATGGAACAGAATAGAGAATCCAGAATGGACCCACAACTAATTTTTAACAAAGCAGGAAAAAGTATCCAATGGAAAAAAGAGTTTTCAGGAAATGGCAATGGGAAGACAGGACAATGGCATGCAGAAAAATGAACCTCGACCACTTTCTTATACCATACGCAAAAATAAACTCAAAATAGATGAAAGACCTAAATGTAAGACAGGAAGCCATCAGAATCCTAGAGAAGAAAACAGACAACAACCTCTTTGACCTCAACCACAGCAACTTTCCTTTTGACATGTCTCCAGAGGCAAGGGAAACAAAACCAAAAATAAACCACTGGGACATCATCAAGATAAAAACCTTCTGCACTATGAAGAAAACAATCAGCAATACTAAGAGGCAACTGACAGAATGTGAGAAGATATTTGCAAATGACAAATAAAGTGTTAGTATCCAAAATCTATAAAGAACTTATCAAATTCAATACCCTAAAAAAACAAATAATCCAGTGGAGATATGGGAAGAAGACATGAATAGACATTTTCCCAAAGAAGATAACCAGATGGCTAACAGACACATGAAAAAAAACTCATTACTCATCATCAGGGAAATACAAATCAAAAGCACAATGAGATACCACCTCACACCTGTCAGAATTGCTAACATTAAAAACTTGGGCAACAAAAAATGTTGTTGAGGATGTGGAGAAAGAGGAATCCTTTTGCACTGCTGGTGGAACTCCAAACTGGTGCAGCTACTCTAAAAAACAATGTAAAGGTCCCTCAAAAAATTAAAAAATGTAAGTACACTACGACCCAGCAATTGCATTACTAGGTATTTGTCCAAAGGTTACAGGAGTGCTGTTTCAAAGGGGTACATGCACCCCAATGTTTACAGCAGCACTATCAACAATGGCCAAAGTATGAAAAAGCCCAAATGTCCATCAACTGATGAATGTATAAAGAAGATGTGGTGTATATATGTGTATGTACACACACACACACACACACACAAGAATATTACTCAGCAATTAAAAAGAACGAAATCTTGCCTTGCCATTTGCAAGAACACGGATGGAACTAGAATGTATTATGCTAACCAAAGTAAGTCACTCAGAGAAAGATAAATATCATATATTTTCACTCATATATCGAATTTAAGATACAATAGATGAACATAAATAAGGAAAGCAAAAATAATATAAAAATAGGGAGGGGGACAAACCATAAGAGTTTCTTAAATACAGAGAACTGAGGGTTGCTGGAGGGGTTTGAGGTGGGGAGATGGGCTAAATGGGTGATGGACATTAAGAAATATACTTGTTGGGATCAGCACTGTTTGTTATGTGTAAGTGATGAATCACTAAATTCTATTTCTGAAATTATTATTACACTATGTGTTAACTGATTTGGATGTAAAAAATAATAATAATTAATTTTAAAATATATATAAAGTCACTTAAAATACAGGGTGTCATATTGAAATAGAAAAAAAAGAACTCTCAAACTGAATTACAGGAAATCAACACACAACCCAATTTTTAAAACAGTATATTTAAACACTTTACCAAAGGTAAAATGTGTGTGTGTGTGTGTGTGTGTGTGTGTGTACATGTATATATATGAAGATGCCCAACTTAATTTGTCAGAAAACTAAAAATTACAACTATGAGACACATACTTATTAGAATGGCTAAGATTAAAAAGCCCATGCCAGCTTTCTAGTTTTGTTAAGAAGGTGAAAGAACTCAAATTCTAATATACTTTTGTGGGAATAAAATATATTACAAGCAGTTTGGAAGCTAACTTCCTGAAATGTTAAACATACATCTATTATATGATGCAACTATGATACTCCTAAGTATTTACCTAAGAGGAAAAAAACCAGTGTATCCATGCAAAGATCCAAGCACATAAACAGCACACTAACAGCTTCACAAAATGGCCAAAACCAAAGTCTCATGGTAAAATCAGCAGCTGCTTCTACCATTCTTATCTATCTTCCATCTACAATTACTTTTTACTCTTGAAAGTGATTCTAGATTCTACAGAATGTAGGATATGTTATCATTTTACATCTAAGCTTTCAAACATTTACTACTCTACACTAATAGAGGTTGAATTTTTTGTTCTTTTAATTTTTTTAATAGTTTATTGTCAAATTGGTTTTATATAACACCCAGTGCTTCTCCCCACAAAGCTAGAACAAACTATCTTAAAATTCGTATGAAACCACAAAAAAACCCTAATAGCCAAAGTAATATTGAAGAAGAAAACCAAAACAGAAGGCATCACAATCCCAGACTTTAGCCTCTACTACAAAGCTGTCATTATCAAGACAGTATAGTATTGGCACAAAAACAGACACATGGACCAATGGAATAGAATAGAGAACCCAGAACTGGACCCACAAGTATATGGCCAATTAATCTTTGACAAAGCAGGAAAGAGTGTCCAATGGAAAAAAGACAGCCTCTTCAACAGGTGGTGTAGGGAGAGCTGGACAGCAACATGTAGACGAATGAAATTATGCCACTTTCTGACACCATTCACAAAAATAAACTCAAAATGAATGAAGGATCTGAAGGTGAGACAGGAAACCATAAAAGCCCTTGAGGAGAAAGCATGAAATAGCCTCCTAGACCTCAATCGCAGCAATTTCTTCCTCAACACATCCCCAGAGGCAAGGGAATCAAGAACAAAAATGAACTACTGAGACCTCATCAAGATAAAAAGCTTCTGTAAGGCAAAGGAAACAATCAAGAAAACTAACAGGCAACCGACAGAATGGGAAAAGATAGTGGCAAATGGCATATCAGATAAAGGGCTAGTATCCAAAATCTACAAGGAGCTCACTAAACTCCATACACAAAAAATGAATGATCCAGTGAAGAAATGGGCAGAAGACGTGAATAGACACTCCTCCAAAGAGGACATCCAGATGGCCAACAGACACATGAAACGATGCTCAGCATCACTCAGCATCAGGGAAATTCAAATCAAAACCACATTGAGATACCACCTCACACCAGTCAGAGTTGCTAAAATGAACAAATCAAGAGAATATAGATGCTGGTGAGGATGTGGAGAAACAGGCACTCTCCTACACTGTTGGTGGGAATGTAAACTGGTGCAGCCGCTCTGGAAAACAGTGTGGAGGCTCCTCAAAAAACTATCGCTAGAACTCCCCTATGACCCAGCAATAGCACTGCTAGGAATTTACCCAGGGGATACAGAAGTGCTGATGCACAGGAGCACATGTACCCCAATGTTCATAGTGGCACTTTCTACAATAGCCAAATCATGGAAAGAGCCTAAATGTCCATCAACTGATGACTGGATCAAGAAGATGTGGTATATACATACAATGGAGTACTATATGGCAATGAGAAAGAATGACATATGGCCATTTGTAGCAAAGTGGATGGACCTCGAGGGTGTCATGCTAAGCGAAATAAGTCAGGCAGAGAAGGATAGGTACCATATGTTTGCATTCATAGGTCTAACAGGAGAGACCTGGCAGGGGACCATGGGGAGAGGAAGGGGGAAAAAGAGCTGGGGAGAGTGGGGGTGATGGTCATGTTCTTTTAATTTTTTATGACTGGAAGAAATATACTACATTAAGAAATTGCCTTCAGTTTTTCAATATACAGTTCAAATATATTTATACATAATTCTTTTTCCACTTAACATTCCCAACTTAGTGTCCCTATGTCTTATCCCTTCAGTGCTTCCTGTACTCCAAAAAGATATTATTAGTTTGTGAAGAGTGAGTAAATAAGTTGTCTAATGCTTTTAGATATTTTAACAACTAGCTTTTAAACTATTTTTGTATTTGTTACCAGCCATTGAATTTTCCATCACTTTTAGTCTAGTATAATTGCATATCACAGAGCACATCACTTACTTTAAGGGCAAATGTTAAAATAGAGTGTGTCTGTGGCTGATGATGTATCTGAAATAACAGTGTGAATATTACCTTATATGTGGTCCCTACACTCAACTTTCAAGTGAACTGAAAAAAAAGGGATAAAGATCTATTTTATTAGCTTTAGCTTCTTCCAACATTTTTTTATTTTGTTTTATATAAAATCATAATTTAGCCAGTATGATGTCCACATTTTTGGGATCAGAGAGTAATTTTAAGTTTCCTAATATGCCTTGTTCTGATTTCTGCCAATTATGATCCTCAAGAGTATTATTATTATGGAAAGGATAAAGAAGCTGAGAAATAGTGATTGTGTAAAGAATTCAGTGTAGTATTGTGTACCTCTAAACTGAAATATATGCTTTTAAGAATTATATGCATGTGTGCACTTAAGTAAAAAACAAAGCATCTAAAAATTAAAGTAAAAGTAAAGTAAAAAGTTACTAGGATGAATTTATAATTGATGCTGGACACAGTTGATAAGTTCAGAGAAATGTTTCCAAATTTTCCCTTTCTCTTTTAATTCTATTTATGTCAAACACACAAATTAGATTCCTGAGCATATTTAGTAGATTTGTCTTTGATCATAAACTCTGAAAATCTACATAACTTTTCTCTTTGAATTAGAACTAAATTTTGATTGACTGAGGACAGCTAACTAGGTTCATTATCATTTCAGACAAAGCAGTTTAAGTGCCACCAAAGTCATCTGTGTTATTCTAAATATTACCACTGAACGTTGCAAAATCACAATTCAGACATGATCCCAGAGTAACGGAATCTGTAATAGATCTGATTTAATGTGAATTTCAGAAAAAATTATCAAAGGCCCTCCTCATTCCCATGCTTAATATTTTTAGGGAAGATATCAAAAGAAAACCAGGCTTATTAATTATCATTTACTGTATGTTTTACACACCATAAAAACGTAGGTCCGTTATCATAAAATGCACTGATTTACGTACTTATAACATACATTTTATCCCCAAATTCTAATGCCTGAAATAATCATTTCTTTTGTTTTGACATTTCCCTCAGGATGCATAAAAGGCAAAACAAATATAAAGAAAATAAAAATTTCTCTGTGATTCACTGACAGTATAATATTATAGACTGTCATCTATTGACCACTTACTGGTCATTTATTCTGCAGCATGCAGTGGAAATAATTTTTATACTTCAGTTAAGTGAAAACGAAAAGCTTAAAAGAAAGCAAATACTTCACACATAAGTCATAATAGCTTTAAATAACTTGAAGAAAATTAACTAAAGTAGTTTAATATCTGTTTCTTTCCAATATAGAATATGTATATTTCCTCCAATTCTCTTCCCCTGGCATTTAACAGACACATTTAATATATGGAGCTCTTATTATTAACAGAATTTCATTTTACATATATGTTGAGGAAACCTGAATGTATATTTCCCAGAATTTTTCTTTCAGTTGCAACTTAACTTTAGCAACTGTCGCTTTGCACAAGTCAAAACTGGTTCATGTGCGTTATCTCCGACAGATTTCTAATGAATTTGATATTGCCCAAAGTTTATTGGCCTATTACTTAAGGGTCTGATGGTTAGTACCAGAAATAAAAGAGGAATAACGTAAGTCAAAAAAGGGGAGGAGTTGTATAACTCCTTCAGTTTAAAAAATGGTCAGATACCCACAGCCAAGGCTAAGGAACACTGAGATTCAATTTACAAACCCTCCTAAGACTATCTTTTACTTCCCCGTATTTATTATTGCCTAAGCCTCATATTCATTAAATACAAAGAGGCTTTATTCACCTAGTAGGCAACAGGCCTGCCAATACCTCCAACTTTTTAACAGTAGACCTTCATCTAACATAAAAGATTGTCATAGATTTGTTAGTAAGGTAATTTCTGCAGAAGAATGTATCTCTCAGGTTCTTCATGTTGGAAATTTTTATTGTAGGTGATGATTCCCAGAATGAGTTAATTTGATGCCCAAATCAAAGAGGCAGATTATTTCAATCTTTATCATTTTCCACTTCCACCCCGTTGGCCTGTCTACTCAGTCTGACTTAAGCTTTTATTAGACGATGTCTCCTTCAGCCCCAGGTATCCTCTCTTAGGCAGCATATCTAATGGAAAGTCCACTGCTTCTCATGTATTTCTTTTAATCCCAAAACAAACCATTCCCAGAAACTTTCAGAGGCCTTCACTCAGGTTTAATTGGATAGAATTGAGTCCATATAGCTTACCTACCAATGTGAGAAGGTGAAGTTTTGGGCATCAAATTAACTAATTCTGGATTTAAAAATATGTGGTATACACACAGAATGAAATACTACTTAGCCATAAAAACAAAATCTTGCCACTTATGACACCATCGATGGATATAGAGGGTATTATGCTATGTGAAATAAGTTAGAAAAAGGCAAATACGATACCATTTCACTTATGAGAAATCTATGAAACAAAACAAGCAAGCAGAATCAGATGCCTAAATATCAAGAACAAATTGGTGTTTGCTAGAGTGGAGGGGAATGAAGGGATGGGCAGAATGAGTAAAAGGGAGCACAGATACAGGCTTCCAGTTATGGAATGAATAAGTCATGGAGATAAAAATGTACAGCATCAGGGATACAGTAAATGGTATTGCAAAAGAAGTTTATGGTGACAGATGGTGGCTATACTTGTGGTTAGAATCATGTAACATATAGAATTGTTGAATCACTGTGTTGTACACCTGAAACTAATGTAACACTGCATATCAACTACGCTTTAGTGAAAAAGAATATTTATAGCAGTTTTATTGTAAAAGCCCAAATCAGAAACAATGCTACAGCCTATTAACATGTCAACGGATAAACAATTTGTGGTATTTTTCAAAAAGGACAAACCAAAGTAATAAGCAACAACATGGATGAATCTCAGAAATAGTAACCTGTGAGAAAGAAGCGAGATTCAAAAAGCACACATTATTCTACTTATGGAAAACTCTAGGAAAGGCAAAAATTAACTTATAATGACAAAAGAGATCAGATTTGCTTGGGGCAGTGCATGAATTTAACCACAAAGGACTGGAAAGAACTTAGGGTGATAGTGGAAATATTTTATATTTTGATTACAGTGATGATATATATATCTGTCAAAACCCATTGAAATACACCGTTAAAATCAGCAGATTTATAACATGCAAGCCATACCTCAATAAAGTTGATTTCAGAGAAAAATCTATATACTTGTGCTGAAGTTCTGTTTAACTTTTCAGATGGTACTACAGTAAGTTGTTTCAGTCTTATAACCCTTTGCTGAAGGCTACAATTACTCCAATGTATGGATATTTTCTCATCAAGTCTGAAGCTAGCTATTTCTTAGAGCTCAAGCCATGTCCTCATTCTCTGATTAAATCAAGAACTTTTTTTATAAGAAGTGCTAAGTTTTAAGTCTAGCTAGTGGGGTACTCATTGCCTCCCCAAAACCTGCATCATTCAGATGGTTTCTCTCAGAAGCAAGTGACATAGACTTAACTGAAACTAAAAGATAAAATATTTTGGCTTAGGAGACATTAAGAAGTTTAAAAAATGGGGGCATCTAGGTGACTCAGTAAGGTAAGTGACCAACTTGACTTCAGCTCAGGTCATGATCATATATTTCATGGGTTCGAGCCCCACATTAGGCTCTAAGCTGATGGTGCAGAGCCTCTTTGGAATTTCCTCTCTCTCTACTCTGTTCTCTCTCTCTCTCTCAAAATAAATAAATAAGCATAAAAAAGGAGACGTTTTAAAGATAAAGCCCTGTGAAGGATAGAGACACAACAGGCACTCAGGAATGCCTAGAAATTAATGAAATTTTCAGAGCTCTTTCATGAATGTGTGTGTGTGTGTGTGTGTGTGTGTGTGTGTGTGTGAGAGAGAGAGAGAGAGAGAGTGTGTGTGTGTACTAGAGTATTTATTTTTAGTTGTTGTTTTCTTTCCTGAACTTGGACATCGCAGACTATCTCTACTTTTTAAGACACATGGCTGTTGAATTTGTCGAAACAAATGGCAAATCTTATGGCTTCACTAACTGTTGTTGAGAGTTAGTATTGATGTTCTCTTTATAATAGCACTCCAATGGTCATAAGTTAGAAACAAGTTAATTCACTGATTACTAGCTGATCTAAATCCCTGGATCCATGGCAGACAGACTACTGGCCTTGAGGAATAAAGTTCCAGAACTTTCCCAGCCCATAGAGGCCATCAAGTCTCTTTGAAGATGACTTGGCTTTCTAAGTAGCCTAAAATTTTTTAGCAAAATATTTTTTCAGGTCACAAAAATGATTTTACTAACCTCCCTTTGTGTACTGTAGACATCAACCTCCTTTGCAGAAAGAACAGAGTACTCCTGCACATCACAAAACACAAACTTGACCCCACTCATACAATCCCCAAACACTGAGATGACATTGTAGCTAGCAAAAAATCAAGAAATGTTGCATTCCCTTTGCTGATTAACTTCACTAAACCCCTTTAAAAACCCGTAGGCCAGACAGAAAACTCTTGAGCTGGCTTTTGGAAAAGAGACCATGTTCTTTGCTGGTCTCCAAAATAAAGCTCAAATTACTTTCTAATCAAAACTGATCTCTTGAGTATTGTCCTTTCTAGTGACAAGTGGCTGAACTTGGGGTTGGTAACATCTTTAGTCCTAATTATAAAAATCTCAAAGAAGCACCTCTTTGGCCTAGCTTAGTTCACATAACCACTATGGTCCCATTTACTTTCGACAGGGGACCATGAGGTCTTGACATATATGGTATCCCTAGTGATAGTTTTGAAGATACCAGGTTTGAAAAATTAAAAGGAACATGCTACAAAAGAAGCAAAAAATGCTGGAGAAACTATTTTATATAGGCTGATGGCAATAAGTATACTGCCAAATATTAAATATTTTTCCAAGTTTTTATTTATCCAGGTAAGACAAAAAAGATGAGTCCCTTATTCAATTTTGCCAAATGGAAAATATTTATAAACCTATGCTGAAAAAATTACAAGCATAACAATGAAATAATATTTAAATAGATTTATATATTTAATATAAAATTAATATTTCTAAGTAAAGTTTTAAAATAAAAACATTCAGATTTTAATCATATTAGGAATGAAATAATGAACAATATAAATTAATATAAAACTAACAATCTGGGAAAGTGGTAATTAGAAATACCTGAAGGAAATGTTCCTTTATGAACATTAGATTGGGAAAATTCAAGAGAATTAGGATCCAATTTCAACTCAACAATTGGTTTACTTGTTCTTCCACACTCTTAATATCTGACAATGTTTTGTATTCCAAATACTAAAGAACTTGGAGTGGATCATCTTCAGGATCCCTAATACTGAGATGCTGTGGTTATCCCCATGCCCTGTTATACTTTCTTCACACAAGTAAGGTTACAAAATAAGATGTATTCAGGGTTATTTCTGAAGATTCCTACTAATGTGTTGAAGCATGTTAAAAACAAAATATTTGTTTAGATATTTTCTGATAAACAGAAAGAAGCAAGATCAAATTTCCATTCTAAAATAGTGCTCAAGGTCCATATTACTACAACTTACTTTTCCTTAACGTTTCCATAATCACTATATCACTTACTGTGCTGAGTGATAGATTGGGTCTATCACTATCATAGACTATACTTCTACACAACTTAAACAATTAGAAAATCCCTCATTAAACCTTTATTATTTTTTAATATATCAGCAATATTTTGAATTGGTTGGATTAAATGACTGGTATCACTTAACTAATTTCTCCATCCCGTTATTCTTTTTTTTTTTAATTTTTTAACGTTTATTTTATTTTTGAGAGACAGAGATAGAACACGCATGGGAGAAAGGCAAAGAGAGAAGGAAACACAGAATCTGAAGCAGGCTCCAGGCTCTGAGTTGTCAGCACAGAGCCTGACGGGGGGCTCGAATACACAAACCTGTGAGATCATGACCGGAACAGAAGTAGGACATTTAACTGACTGAGCCACTCAGGCGCCCCTCCATCCCATTATTCTTATATTAAGCAGTGAATATGAGAAGAGTACCTTTCTTGTAACCATAATTGCAATTTGAGATGTTGAAAATTTTTTGATAAAAATTTGATAATGCCATTATTTTATACACTATGCCATTAGGCAAAAAATAATCTATCAGAGACATATTTCTGTAAGTTTTGGGTTTTATTTTTCCCAAGCATCTCTAAGAAAACATAATCCAGGGGTACCTGGATGGCACAGTTGGTTAAGCCTCTGACCCTTGATTTGGCTCAGGTCATGATCTCAGTTGTGAGATCAAGTCCCACACTGGGATCTGCACTGGGCCTGGATCCTGCTTAAGAGTCTCTCTTTCTCTCTCTCCCTTTGCCCCTTCACCACTTAACTCTGCCTCTCTAAAAAAAGAAAAAGCAAACAAAAAAATAAATAAATAAATAAATAAAATAAAAAAAGAAAAAGCAAATAAAACATAAAAAAACAAGAAAACATAATCCAAGGAAATTAAAAACAGGTGTATTTTTTTAGCAATAATGTGTTTTTGGTAATATTACATATTCATATCATTTCTGGAATATGATAAGATATAGTAAATATATGCTAACTATATACAAGTCACATATTTTGGCATTTATGGAGAAGTTACTTATTTTCTAAATATATACATCAATTCAAAATATTTTCTGATCCTAATTTAAAGAATAGAAACCCCACAGTTTTAAATAAATGTCATATGATCTTTATTTTAATTGTTCTTTTCAATCTTGATCTTATACCAGCTAAAATAAGGCTTTTGGTTGTATTTTTAAAACACATTAAAGTATAATGTATCTTTCACTTTAAAATCTTCCATCAAATCTGTGAATACAATTCTGACTTCATATATTTAATTCTACATTAAATTTGGTTAAGCATAAAGAAGATTATCAACTTTAATACCCATTAACTTCTTCTTCATCACCTAGAATTGGTTTTTATCATTCAATCAATCTTTACCCAGTTGTTTCAAACAGAATCCCCCTGAGTTAAGCATCTTTACAAAGAATAGTGATTTTAAAATAATCAACATTGTAAATACTATTTGTCATCCTTTAATAAACCATTATAGTAGATATCAAATTTTCAATTTGCTTTCCCCAAATGTTTCCAGCATAACACAGAATTTTTAAAAAGATGTCAGTGAAAAATCAATAGATCAACAACTTTTTTCAAAAACATTTCCCCATTAAGAAACTTATAACAAGAAAACACAACAATCTTTAAATGAATAACTAAAAACACTGTTTCAAACCTTTTACATTGCTATTTGAGGGCCATGTTCCTCCTAGAAGTCTAAGTCAAAAAGTTTGCTCTTAACTAACAGGACTCATTTCCTCATAGTTGGAAGGAAACCTTTTAAATTGCAGGGCAATTTTCTTTGACAGTTGGTGTTTATGATGCTTATGGTGTTTACAGATGGTACTTTAACTTTAATTTTAAATGTTCTGACTTCCCAGAAATCACTACTACCTAGAAAAAGCAACGCTGGGTGGCTCAGTCAGTTAAGCATCTGACTCTTGATATGGGCTCAGGTCATGATCTCACAAGCAGGCAAGCCCTTTCTCTCTCTCTCAAAATAAATAAATAAACTGGGAAAAAAAGAAAAGAAAAAACAAAGCATATAAAAATTCATGTAAATAATTAGATGTCTGGATCCGTGTTCTATGAAACAGGGGTTTAGAGGATAGCACCCTAGTGATTAAGCATTAGTATTGTAATCGGTGAAAATCCAGGACTCTTTGATCTTTCAATAAGCAATAATTTGCATAGCAATTTATACAGCTAAATTGCAAAAATCTTTCATTGAAGTTGGTAACCAAATACTTGAACAAAATTTTGTTTCCCTATTTATTATATCCAGTTTTACAAGTTAGCAGATTTGACTGTGTATAGTAAAATACATATACAGAAGTACAGTGAGTTAAAGATAGTTTCATTCTGTCTTACATAAAGGAAAACTAGAAGACTGTCGTTCAAAGAAAACTCTGCTGAGTAATTATCTCTCTGCTCTAACCAACGGCCTGACTTCTATTCTAAAGATCATTACACAATTCAAGATGAATTATGAAGATCCAGTCATCAAATGACAAGTCTGCAGGCCAGAAGAAAGAAGTTACAAATGGAGATACTCCAAGTTGAGCTGTAGAACATCATTGAAACCAACAAAATATTTCCTATTAATGATAATATAATGACCTATAACATCCCCTTGTACCACAGAATTGATGGCCGTACATCTGAAGATTGTTTTCATTTCAATGATATAAAAATGACAATCTTTATGTATCAAATAATTGCAACACAACTTGACTCATTATTGTCTGATATTTTGTATTAGAGACTAAAATCTAAAATATTTATTTCTTTCATAGCTAAATTGCTTTGGTTGTCTGTCAGGTCATTTAATAACATATTATATTTACCATTATAAAACAAATATCTGTGGTATGACTAAATCTTGGCTGCCATTTAATGAGCCACTTTGACCTGTAACTTCAAGACTTACTGCCCTTTACGAAAATTTTCATGTCTTATAAATTATAATATGTAGTTTATAGTTGGTTTTACATGTACACACTTGATTTTGGTGAACTAAGATGATTAGTTTGGAAATTTCTTGGAATAATGAAATTAATCTCAGCAGTAGTGAATTCAGTTCAAATGAAGATATTTTCATTGTCTACCTTAAAGTTTTTGTCACCTACAGCAACTTTATTGTACCTCCCAAGATGGATGAGATTCTGACAACATTTCTTCTATTTACCTGACATGACACCATTATTCTTAAAAGAAAGAATTTCTGAAACTTCCTTCTTTATTGTGCTTAAATTTTGTTCTATTTGCCCTCTGTTTGTCACAATTGAAATTTTGGCTTATTTCTGGGCTCTATATTCTATTCCCTTCATCTAATGTGCTTATTTTTGTTCTAGTACCATACTGTTTTGATTATGAAAGCTTTGCAGTATCTCTTGCTATCTGGGATTATGATACCTCCAATTTTGTTCTTCTTTTTCAAGATTGCTTTGGTTATTAGGAGTCTTCCATGGTTCCATACAAATTTTAGGATTATTTGTTCCAGTTCTGTGAAAAGTGCTTTTGGTGTTTTGACAGCAACTGCATTAAATATGTAGGTCATTTCGTTCATATTGACATCTTGACAATATTTGTACTTCCATCCCATGAGCATGACATATCTTTCCATTTGTTTGTCATCTTCAATTTTGTTCATCAGTATTTTATACTTTTCATAGCACAGGTTTATCATCTTGTCAGTTAATTTATTCATGAGTATTTTATTATTTTTGATGCAATTATATATGGGATTGTTTTAATTTCTCTTTGTGATGTTTTATTATTAGTGTACAGAAATGAAATGAAATTCTGCACATTGAGTTTGTATCCTGTGACTTCCCTGAATTCACTTACCAGTAGTTTGTGGGTGGACTGAATTTGGGGTTTTTAATATACATATCATGTCATCAGCAAGTACTGAAAATTTAACTTCTTCCTTATCAATTTGATGGTGTTTCATTTATGTTTCTTATCCAATAGCTCTGGTGAGGACTTAAACATTAATAAAAGTGGTGAAAGAGGACATCCTTGTTTTCATCTTAATATTAGAGGAAAATATCTCAGTTTTTGCCCCACTGAGTATAATGTTAGCTGTAGGTTTTTCATACATGGTCTTTACTGTGTTAAGGTACGTTCCTCTAAACCTACTTTGTTGAGGGTTATTAGCATGAATGATGTTGTGCTTTGTCAAATGCTTTTTCTGCATCCATTGAAATGGTCATAAGGGTTTGGTCCTTTTTCTTACTGATGTGATATATTACAACTGAATTGCAACTATATTTTTTTAAATGTTTATTTATTTTTGAGAGAGAGAGAGAGAGAGAGAGAAAGGGAACATGAGCAAAGTAAGGGTAGAGAAAGAGAGGGAGACAGAATTCAGCAGCTAGATGTCAGTGCAGAGCCCAACAAAGGGCTTGAACTCATTAACTATGATGCATTGACCTGAAATGACCAGGTGAAATCAAGAGCTCAAATCATGAGTCTGATGCTTAACCAAGGTACCCTTGAATTGTAAATATTAAATCACCCCTACAACTCTGGAATAAATCCCACTTGATTGTGGTGAATTATTTTCTAATATTGTTAAATATTATTTAAATTTATTATTGTTGGATTCAGTTTGCTAGTATTTTGTTGAGAATTTTTGCATCTACATTCATCAGAGATATTGGCTTGTACTTTTTTTATTCTTTTATTTATTTTTGTAGTATCTTTATTTGGTTTGGGTATCAGGTAATACCATCTTTATGGAATGAATTTTGAAGTTATCCTTTTCCTCTATTATTTGGAATAGTTTGAGAAGAATATTATTAATTCCTTCTTAAATGTTTGGAAGAATTTATTTGTGAAGCCATCTGGTCCTGGACTTTTATTTGTTGAGAGATTTTTTTATTTGATTCCATTTCTTTGCTAATAATCAGTAGGTTCAAATTTTCCATTTCTTCTTGATCTAGTTTGGAAAGATTATATGTTTCTTGGAATTTACCCAGATCCTCTAGGTTGCCCAATTTGTTGGCATATAATTATATAAACAACATTCTCTTGTATTTATATGTCTGTGAGGTTAGTTGTTATTTCTCCTCTTTCATTTCTGATTTTGTTTATATGAGTCTCTCTCTTCCCCCTCTCTTTTTGTCCCTCCCTCCCTACTTTTCCTTTTTTTTAATGAGTCTGGCTAAGTTTTATCTATTTTGTTGACCTTTTGAAAGGACCAGCTTCTGGCATCCTTGATCTGTTCTACTGTTCTTTCAATTTCTATTTTATTTATTTCTGTTGAAATCTTTATTCCCTTCCCTCTAACTCGTTTTGGGTTTTGTCTGTTTTTCTTTTTCTAGCTCCTTTCCCACCTTGTAAAGTTGAGTTTCTATCTGACATATTTCTAGTTTCTTGAGATATGCCTCTATTGTTATAAACTTCCTCCTTAAAACAGCTTGTGCTGCATCCCAAAGGTTTTAGACCATTACATTTTCATTCTCATATGTCTCCCTTTTTTAAATTTCTTCCTTGGTTTCTTGATGTATTCATTGTTTAGTAGAATGTTAGGGAACTCCCATGTATTTGTGCTCTTTCCAGATTTTTTCCTGTGGTGATTTCAAGTTTCATAGTATTGTGGTCAGAAAAGATGCATGGCATAACTTCCATTTTTATGAAATTGTTGAGACTTGTATGATGTTAAATGTGATCTATCCTGGAGAACGTTCCCTGTGCACTTGAAAAGAATATGTATTCCACTGTTTTAGGATGGCATGTTCTGGATATATCTGTTATATCTATCCGGTCCAGTGTGTAATTCATTGATATAAATGGGGCCCTCCTATTACTGTATTCCTATTCATTACTTCCTTTATGTTTGTTATTAGCTGCTTTGTATATTTGGATGCATATTGGGTGCATAAATATTTCCAATTGTTATACTTTCTTGTTGAATTGCTCCCTTTATAATTATATGGTGTTCTTTGTCTCTTGTTACAGTTTTCTTTTAAAGTCTATTTTGTCTGAAAGAAGTATTGCTACCTGAGTTTTCTTTTCATTTCCATTTGCATGATAAGTGGTTTTCCACCCCTTCGCTTTCAATCTGCATGTTTCTTTAGATTACAAATGAGTCTTTTGTAGGCAGCATATAGATGAGTCTCAATTTTATCCATCCCATCACCAGATATCTTGATTGGTGTTTTGTTCACTTACATTCAAAGGATATATTTATAGGTATGTCCATCCTTTTGCCATTTTGTTACTTTTTTGTGCCTTTTTGGTAGTTCTCTGTACCTTTCTTCTCTTGTTCTCATTCTCCCCTATGTTTTAGGTTTATGATGTCATACTTGATATGTTTTATTTTGTGAATCCCTTGACTAGTTTTTATAGATATACTTAATTTTAGTGCTTTCGTGTCTCCTTTTCTACTTCTGCTTATGGTCTTTCCTCTCCACTCAGAGTCCCCTTTAACATTTCTTATAGATCTCATTTAGTGTTCATGGATTCCTTTAACTTTTATTTGTCAAGGAAACTATCTCTCTTCGTATCTGAATTATAGTCTTGCTGGATAAGGTATTCATGGATGATTTATCTTTTTCTTTCATCACTTTGAATATGTCAAGCTAGTCTTTTCTAGACTGCAAAGTTTCTGCTGAAAAATCAGCCAAAAGCCTTATATACAAGGAGTTCCCCTTGTATATAACTGTTATCTCTTGCTGCTTTTAAAATTCTGTCTTTATTGCTTCCTTTTGCCATTTAATAACTACAAATTTTGGTGTACTCTTTCTTGTATTGATTTTGTTGGTGGCTCTCTGGGTCTCCTGGATCTATATTTCTGATTCCTTTTCTAGACTTTGGACAATTTTCAGCTATTATTTCTTCAAGTAAATTTTCTTCCCCTTTCTTTATTATCTCCTTCTGTTCCCTGGGAAGCTTTTGTTGGTGGGGTCTGCAGATATCTGCCCCCAGCCCACTACTGGGGCCACAGTTTGACTGGTATGTGTGGTTTTCATTCCCCCTCCCCTTGGCATGCGTCACGTTGACTAGTGGTGGCCCCTGTCAGGGCTGCCTTCACATTAACTGGCTTGTGACACCTGGCTTTGCCCAGGGGATGGCCACAGAAGAACAGAGAGGCAGGATCACAGTGTTAGCAAGATTTTTGTGGATCTGGTTTGGGAGGGAACATAGAGTAGAGGCTTTGCTGGAGGAAGTCTAATGCAAGGGAAGGTTATGCTGTTAGCAAGTTAGGTAGAGAGTGTTGGTACTGTACTGGCTCCTGTAAGTGTCCATGTGTCTAGGTGGGGGACAGTGGAAGGAAATAGTACCCAGATGCTCATTTGTTCTTGAAGAAGTTTCCCAAGGATCCCTTCCCCTTCAACGCAAGCTCTGAGATTAATAAATGATTCTCCTTTCAGGTGTTTTTCAAACTGCTACTTCTATGTTGTATCTCAGTGGGGTGGTTTGCTGTGCTGTCAATTTAAGGGCAGGAACCCCATCCTCCTGGATCCTCCAGGGCCAAGCCTGCTGATTTTTTAAAAATTCCAGGTGTTAAGCCCCACTGATTGTTGGGCCCCTCTGGTTTCCAAATCGAAATGTACTGATGCATTGGGATTCGATTTTTCTGTGCAGGTCCCTACACTTGGTATGAGGGCCTATTACTTTCTCTTCTTTACACCTTCACAGCTCCTCCCTCCAGGATAGTCCCAAGGTTTGTTTAACTTTGGACTACAAATCCATCCTTCTTACCCTCTCTGATGTGCCTCTTCTCTACATTTAGCTGTGTAGAGTCCATTCTGCCAGCCTTTGGATGACTTTCTGAGTTATTACACCAACGTGGGTATTACCTAGTTGTATCCACGGGATAAGATGAAGCTTAGGGTCGTCCTACTCTGCCATCTCCCCTGAAAATCTCTTGCTGGTATTTTAAATGTGATAATTATGTTAAATCTATAGGTCCTTTGAGATATAATTAAGATTGTAAACATTATTGACCATTCCAATCTATGAAATTGTATTGCAATTTTACTTATTACTAATGTAGGAACATGAATTTGACATTTATATTGCATATGCATTTTAAACCATTAAATCAATTTAATAATTTTTAAAATCTTTATGCATCTTTATATATACATAAATCATGTTTCTGTGAATAAAAATGGTATTAAGATTTCCTTTCCAAGATTTATTCCAGAAGGGGAAGGCAAGATGGTGGAGAAATAGGGAGTTCTGTACTTCCCACCTGCATCTCTCAAACAAAGAAGAATTGAAGCCAAAGGATACTGAACTGCAAGAGTCTGGGAGGAAAAGAGACAGAGTCCACTAAAAAGCCTCATAGGTGCATGATTGCAAACTGGGGAAGATAAAAATGGACTGGGGCATTAAGGCATGGAGGGGAGGGAGCCCGTTCTGTGGAGAGACAAGGGGAAGAGAAAGAGTGGCTGAAACTGCTTGTAGAACGGTCCGTGGAGAAGAGAAAACCCTCAGAAAATCCAGGGACAGAGAGGGATCCTATTCATCCCATCTCTAACCACAGGGCATTTGGAGAGGGATCTTATCTGTAACTGTGGAGCATTCTTTGGGCTGGGTGCCCCAATTCCAGAAATTCCCTCCAGACTAGATGGTACGCAAGGAACCCAGTCAGCATCAGGAGGAACCGCTCCCCTACTCTGTCCTGGCATGGAACTGCCCTCGCCAGCAGGATAGCATTTAGGGCTATATCATCAAAGCTCACTGACTAAGATCTGGAAACAAGGCTGGGCACAGGACATAGAACATGGCCCACTTTGGCCGCACCTGAGCACAGGGAGATTGGACCCACAGGAGTGATTTGCAACACTTGGTTCAAGAAGGGACTGGGGGATGTCCATTTTTCTCCCCCAAATCCCCAAGGCGGGGCCATAGGGAGCAGCCTGAGGGGCCCAGAGTGGAGAGAGACCCACCTACACCAAACCACGCCATCCTCACTGCAGATCTGATCTTTTTTTTTTTTTTACCTGAGCCCAGGGCAAGACCAGCAATGATGCATTGTCGTGATTAACTCTAGATCAATTCTTGCTATTCAGATATATTCTCCCTTATCTCATTCTTCTCTTTCTCCTCTGCTTGACTGGGTACCCTGGTTATAGGTTTGCTTAAACAGTCACATTTAATCCATACTCTTGATGCATATTCTACAACTCTGTCTTTACCTCCCCCCCCCACCTCCCTCCCTCCCTCCCTCCCTCTCTCTCTCTCTCTCTCTCGGGAATAATCAGACTAGTTTCTCTGGATAACATTATTTTCTCTTCTTTTGCCTCACCTCTTACCAGACTCTCCTTTTTCTCTCTCTGAATTAAGCCTTTTCATCTCTCTGCCTGGTCATTGTTCAATTTCTCTTTCTCCGCACCACTGTCATTTCTCTCATTGGATATGCTCTTCAATCAGCAATGCCTCCACCCTGCTCTTTATCTGTAACTGGGATTTCTGATTTTATGCTTTTAGACTGCTCTTTGACTCTTGTTGTTTTTGTTTTGTTTTGTTTTGTTTTGTTTCTTTTCACTAAGCTTGTTTCTTTGATTTGTGCATTTGCATGCATTTGTTCCCTGTTTGTCTGTTTGCCTTTCCAGGGTTACTTCAAGAAACAAACCAAAGTACACATGGTGGAGAGTCCCAAACATTACTATAAGAAGGGAAATAAAATAACCAAAGGCACAATAAAAGAGACCAAGGGACACCATTAAAAGAAAACCTCCTAAAAGGACAGGCCATGGACAGTCAATGAGCCTCCTTTAATATAGCAGAACTCACAGGTGCAGAATGCATAACAAGCATTTAAAACTTACATGAGATAAAAATCTAGCCAAAATGACAAATGGAAGAACTCTCCTCTAAAGAAATTCCAGGAAAAAGTGACAGCTAAAGAATTGGTCAAAACAGATATAAGCACACAAATAACCAAAAATTTAGAACAACAGTCATAAAATTAATTGCTGGTCTTGAAAAGGGCATGGAAGACACGAGAGTAGCTATTGCTGCAAAGATTATGGAACTTAAAGATAGCTGTGATGAATTAAAAAGGCTATAATGAGGTGCATAATAAAATGGAGGTGGCCACTGCACTGATTGAAGAGGCAGAGAGGAGAATGGGTGAATTAGAAGACACAGTATTAGAAAAAGAGTATTTGAGAAGAAGAAGGATAAACTGATCCAGAAGCATGAAAGGAGAATTCGAGTACTGAGTGATAACAATCAAATGGAAAAATATCCATATCACTGGAATTCCATAAGAAAGAGAAAAATGGGCTGAAGGGGTATGTGAACAAATTGTAGCCAAGAACTTCCCCAATCTGCAGAAGGAAACAAACATTGAAATCCAAGAGGCACAGACAACTCCCTTCAGACATAACTTGAATCAATCTTCTGCACATATCATAGTGAAACTGGCAAAATATAAGCATAAAGAGAGAATTCTGAAAGCAGGTGGGCCAAAAGTGCCCTAACATAAAACGGAGACATCTCAGGGTGGTTGAAGACCTATGTATAAACTTGGCAGGCCAAAAAGGAATGGAAGGAAATCTTCAATGTGATAAAAAAAAAATATATATGCAGCCAAGAATCCTTTATCCAGCAAGCCTATCATTCAGAATAGAAGGAGAGATAAAGGTTTTCCCAAAAAACAAAAATTGAAAAAATTCATCACCACTAAACCTGCCCTACAAGAAATCCTAATAGGGACTCTATAAGGGAAATCTTGCAAGGAACACAAAGTACAGGAGACAGCACCACAAGCACAAATCATAGAGAGAACACAATGGCCTTAAACCCATATTTTTCAATAATAACACTGAGTGTAAATGGACTAAATGATCCAACCAAAAGACATAGGGTATCAGAATGGATTAAAAAAAAAAAAAGAACAAGATCCATCTATTTGCTGTCTAGAAGAGACTCATTTTAGACCTGAGGACACCTTTAGATTGAACTAAGGGGATGGAGAAATATTTATCATGCTACTGGAAGTCAAAAAAAGCCAGAGTAGCCAAACTTATATTGGACAAACTGCATTTTAAAGTAAAGGCAGTAACAAGGGATGAAGAAGGGCATTATATAATAATTACAGGGTCTATATATCAGGAAGAGCTACAAATTATAAATGTCTACGCACCATATTCAGGAGCACCCAAATACATAAAACAGTTGATCACAAACAGAAACAATCTTATTCATAAAAATGAACTAATAGCAGTGGATTTTAATACTCCACTTACAGCAGTGGATAGATCAACTAGACAGAAAATCACTAAGGAAAAACAATGGACCTGAATGACACATTGGAACATATAGATTGACACTGGAACAGATATATTTAGAACTCCATATCCTGAGGCTATGGAATTCACTTTCTTCTCAAGTGCACATGGTACATTCTCCAAGACAGATCACATGGTGGGTCATAAAGCAGCCCTCAATAAATACAAAAGAATTGAGATCATACCATGCACACTTTCAGATCACAATGGTATGAAACTTGAAATCAATCACAGGAAAAAGTCTGGAAAACTTCCGAAAACATGGAGGTTAAAGACCACCCTACTAAAGAATGAATGGGTCAATCAAGCAACTAGAGAACAAATTTAAAAACACATGGAAATAAATGAAAATGGAAATACAACAATCCAAACTCTTTGGGATGCAACAAGACAGTCCTAAGAGGAAAGTGCATTGCAATCCAGGCCTATCAAAAAACTAGAAAAAGCGCACATAGAAAAATCAAACAGCAAACCTAAAGGAATTACAAGCAGCGAGGGAAAACCATGCCATACCACGCAGGAGAGAAATAATAAAGATCAGGGCAGAAGTAAACAATATAGAATAAAAAAAAAAAACAGTTGAGCAGAACAATGAAACCAAGAGCTGTTTTTTTTTTTAATAAACAAAATTGATAAACCTCTAGCCAGGCTTCTAAAAAAGAAAAAGGGAGAGTACCCAAATAGACCAAATCATGAACAAAAATAGATCTATTACAACCAATCCCTCAAAAATACAACAAATTATTAGGGAATACTATGAAAAATTGTATACCAACAAACTGGACAACCTAGAAGAAATGGACAAATTCCTAAACACACATACACTACCAAAATTCAAACAGAAAGAGATAAAAATCTGAACAGACCATAACCAGTGAAGAAACTGAATCAGTTATCAAAAATATCCCAACAAATAAAAGCAATGGGCCAGATGGCTTCCCTGGGGAATTCCACCAGACATTTAAATAGAGTTAATACCCATTCTTCTCAAACTATGCCAAAAAATAGAATTCGAAGGAAAACTTCCAGACTCATTCTACGAAACCAGCATCACTTTGACTGAACTACAGGCTAATTCCTTGATGAATACGGATGCAAATATCCTAAACAAGAGACCGGCAAATCGAATTCAACAGCATCTACAAAGAATTATCCACCATCGTCAAGTGGGATTCATTCCTGGGTTACAGGGCTGATTCAATATTCGCAAATAAATTAATGTGATATATCACATTAACCAAAGAAAAGATAAAAAAAAACATATGATCCGGTCGATAAATGCAGAGAAAGCATTTGACAAAATACAGCATCCTTTATTAATAAAAACCCTCGAGAAAATCAGGATAGAATATACTTACTTAAACATCATAAAATCCATATATTTAAAGCCCACAGCTAATATCATCCTCAATGTGGAACAACTGAGAGCTTTTCCCCTGAGAACAGGAACATGACAGGGACGTGCACTCTCACCACTGTTGTTTAACACAGGGCTGGAAGTCTTAGCATCAGCAATCAGACAACAAAAGTAAATAAAAGGCATCAAAATTAACAAAGATGAAGTCAAACTTTCACTTTTCACAGAAGACATGATCCTCTACATGGAAACCCCAACAGACTCCACCAGAATCCTACTAGAACACATTAATGAATCCAACAACATCGCAGGTACAAAATCAATGTACAGAAATCGGTTGCAATTTTATACACCAATAATGAAGGAACAGAAAGAGAAATCAAGAAACTGATCCCATTCACAATTGGACAAAAAACCATAAAACACCAAGGAATAAACCTAACCAAAGAAGTAAAATATCTGTATGATGAAAACTATTCAAAACTTATGAAGGAAATTGAAGAAGACACAAAGAAGTGGAAAAACATTTCATGCTTATAGATCAGAAGAATAAACATTGTTAAAATGTCATTATTGCCCAAAGCAATCTACACATTCAATGCAATTCCAATCAAAATTGCACCAGTATGATTCTCAAAGCTAGAACAGAAAATTCTAAAATTTGTATGGAACCACAAAAGACCCCAAATAGCCAAAGTAATATTGAAGAAGAAAACCAAAATGGGAAGCATCACAATCCCAGACTTTAGCCTCTACTACAAAGCTGTTCTCATCAAGACAGACACATAGACCAATGGAAGAGAATAGAGAACCCAGAACTGGACCCACAAATGTATGGTCAATTAATCTTTGACAAAGCAGGAAAGAGTATCCAATGGAAAAATGACAACCTCTTTAACAGATGGTGCTGGAAGAACTGGACAGCAACATGCAGAAGAATGAAACTAAACCCCTTTCTTACACCATACACAAAAATAAACTCAAAATGGATGAAGGACCTGAACATGAGACAGGAAACCATAAAAGCCCTAGAGGAGAAAGCAGGAAAAAAACCTCCTTGACCTCAACCACAGCAATTTCTTACTCAACGTATCCCCAAAGGCAAGGGAATCAAGAGCAAAACTGAACTCTTGGGACCTCATTAAGATAAAAAGTTTCTGAATGGCAAAGGAAACAATCAATAAAATTAATAGGCAACCTACAACATGGGAAAAGATAGTTGCCAATGATATATCAGACAAAGAGCTAGTATCCAAAATCTATAAGGAACTCACCAAACTCCACACCCAAAAAACAATTCAGTGAAGAAATGGGCAGAAGACTTGAGCAGACACTTCTCCAAAGATGACATCCAGATGGCCAATATACACATGAAAGATGCTCAGCATCACTCATTATCAGGAAAATACAAATCAAAACCACACTGGGATACCACTCCATGCTGGTCAGAGTGGCTAAAATGAACAAATCAGACTATAGATGCTGGCAACATTGTGGAGAAATGGCACCCTCATACACTGTGGTGGCAATGTAAACTGGTACAGCCACTCTGGAAAACTGTGGAAGTTCCTCAAAAAATTAACAATAGAATGATCTCACAGTTTGTGAGTTTGAGCCTCGCGTTGGACACTCTGCTGTCAATGCAGCTCCCGCTTATATCCTGTCTCCCTCACTTCACCCCTCCTACAGTCTCTCTCTCAAGAAGAAATAAGCATAAAAAATAAAAATAAAAGGAAGGATTGTTATTATATTATTATTTATACTTTTGATATTTGAAAGATTTACCAATGAAGCAATCTGTTGCTGGAGTTTTCTTTGTGGAAAGAGATTTTTTCTTTTAATTTTGAAATAATTACAGATTCACAGAAAGTAGCAAAAATAGTAGGGAGGTCGCATATACCTTTTAATTAATTTCCCCCAATGGATAGAGCTTTTATAACTATAGTGCAACATAAAAACCAGAAAATGACATTGGAACAATGTAGATATATGGTTCTCTGATATATGGTTCTATTTATAATCCTATTTCATTATAAAACATAGAAACCTATATCATTACTACAAAGATCTCACTCATGCTACCCCTTTATTATTATGCCCACCCAATTGCCCCCACCACGATTTGTAACCTCTGTAAATCACTAATCTTTCTTGCATCTCTATAATTTTGTTTCAATAATATTATGTAAATAGAGTCATATAGCATGTGGTGTTTTCAGATTGGCTTTTCTTTAGTCAGCATAATGCCTTTGAGCTTCTTGAAAATTATTGCATGGATCAGTAGTTTGTTCTTTTTGTTGTTGAGCAGTATTTCATGCAAGGGAAATCAAACAAAGTGAGTCTGTGATTACCCCAAATATTTTTCCAGGCTATACTACTCAGAGTAGAACTTCAGATACTGGAATCTCACTAAATAGGGGGGAAATATTGGGATTCAGAGGGACTGAGGTGGCGAGAATTTGCAGCAAAGCACAAAATCAGCACAAGAGTCATGCCCAGTCTTTGGATGAGTGATGAATGTGTGTGCCCGGCTTAATATTCTCTATGTGTAGAGAAATAAATAGACCAAAAAATTCCAAGAGTTCATAAATTTCTAGAAGTAGTTTGGTTCCCATTACATGGAATAGAGAGGTCTCATTATACAGGACATCACATAAAGTTCTAAAAGGGTTACATGTTAGTAAAGTAAAAAGGTTAAATTAGAGCCTGGACAATAGTTAATATGCATTCAGATTAACAAACAAAACTGACATTCAAGCTTTAAAAAGATTAAATTGATTCTAAAAAAGATAAGTGACTTAAAAGTTAAGATTTTTGATTCTCAAAAAGCCCAAATGTCCTTTTAAAAATATAAAAATAAATCTCCAATTTTCAGATGTAAGAAATTAACAAAAAACTCAAATCATATATGAAAGAAACATTACAGCTCATATCATGAGTACATAAATGACTGTGAGACTACTATGAACAAATATACACAAATTTAAAAGCCTAGAATAAAAAAATTCCTAGAAAAATACAACTTATAAAGACTGAATCATAAAGAAATAAAAAAAAAACTCAATGAACAAATAACTAGAAAAAGACATTAAATCAGTATCTCTATAACCAAAGTCCAGGATCAGACAGATTCACCAGAGAATTCTACCAGCCACTTAGAAAAATCAATACTAATCTTTCTTAATCTCTTCTAAAAAGAAAAACAAGAAACCCACTTCAAAAACTGTTTTAAGAGACCAGCATTACCTTGGTACCAAAACCAGACAAGGATGTCACAAGAAAAGAAAATATAGGCCAATATGCCTAATGAATACAGAAGCAAAATGTTCAACAAAATGTTAGCAAACCTTAAGATTCAAAGCAATTTAAAAATTTAATGCAATTCCTATCAAATTACCAAAAACATTTTTATAGAACTAGACAATTAAAACACTGAAAAATTTTAATATTTATTTATTTTTGAGAGAGAGGGTGGGGAGAGAGAGAGGGAGGGTCAGAGAGAGAGACAGGGAGACACAGAATCTGAAGAAAGCGCCAGGCTCTGAGCTGTTAGCACAGAGCCTGATGCAGGGCTTGAACTCATGAACTGTGAGCTGAAGTCAGACATTTAACTAGCTGAGCCACCCAGGTGCCTCTAGAACTAGAACAATTAAACCTAAAATTTGTATGAAACAGCATGAGCCAGGATGGCAATACTTATATCAGACAAAATAGACTTTAAAAGACTGTAACAAGAGACAAAAAAGGATGCTACATATGGATAAAGGGAATAATCCAAGAAGACATAACATTGCAAATATATATTCACCCAAAATGGAAATACTCAAACACATAAAGCAACTATTAACATACATTAAAAAGAAATTAGTAGTAATACAGTAATAGTAGAGAAACTGAACACCTCACTTACATTGAGAGAAATATCATCAAAACAGAAACTTAAAAAGGTAACAGAAGATTTGAATGACACATTGGACTAATCTAATATATATTATTATATATATTACATATATTATTATATATGTTAGATATTATATATATATATATATATATACATTCAGAACATTCCATCTAAAAATAGTAGAATACACATTTTCAAGTGCACAAGGAATGTCTTCCAGAATAGATCACACGGCAGACTATAATTTTTTTCAACAAAATCTAAATGGTGAAATCACACACACAACTTTTCCAACTATGTTATAAAACTGGAAATCAACCACAAGAATATTCTGGAAAGAACACAAATACTTTAAAGTTCAATAGCATGCTACTACATAGTGAATAGGCAAACCAGGAAATCAAGGAAGAAATAAAAAATACATGGAGACAAATGAAAATAAAAACACTATAGTCCAAAGTCTTTGGGATGCAGAAGAAGCTATTCTAAAAGAGTTTAGAGCAATACAGGCCTACTTCAAGAAGCAAGAAAATTCTCAAACAACCTAATCTTATTACTAAAGGAGGCTAGAAAAAGGAGAACAAGCAAAACCCAATAAGTAGAAGGAAATAAATAAAGATTGAGGAAAAATACAAGACATAGAAACTAAAAAGGTATTAAACACATAAATGACACCAGGAGTGGTTCTTTTAAAAGGGAAACAAAATTGATAAACATTTAACAAAACTCAAGAATAACAAAAACAAAAAAGAGAAAGATAACTCAAGTTAATAAAATTAGAAGCAATAGAACAGAGATAACAACAGACACCACAGAAGTACAAAAGAGCTTAAGAAAATATTATGAAAAGGTATATGCCCAAAAACTGGACAACCTAGAAGAAATAGATAAGTCTCCAGAAATATATAACTTCCCAAAATTGAATCAGGAAGAAACAGAAAATTTGAACAGACCAAGTTAGGTAGCAATGACATTGAATCAATAATCACAAAACTCCCAACCAACAAAAGTCCAGGACCAGATATCTTCACATGTGAATTCTATCATTTAAAGAAAAGTTAATATCTATTTTTCTCAAACTATAAAGAAAACAGGAAGGAAAGCTTCCATATTCATTCTATGAGACTAGCACTGCCCTGATACCCAGATAAAGACACTACAAAAAGTAACTACGGGCTAATACCTCTGGTTAATATAAAGGCAAAACTCTTCAACAAAATATTAACAAACTCAATCCAATTATACATTTACAAAATCATTCTCCACTATCATGTGGGATTTATTCTTGGGATGCAAGAGTGGTATAATATTTGCAACTTGATTAGTGTGATAAATCACATTATCAAAAGAAAGAATAAAAAATATATGATAATTTCAATAGGTAACGAAAAAGCATTTGACGAAGTATAACATCCATGCACGATAAAAAAAAATCTCAACAAATAAGATTAGAGGAATTGCACATTAACATAATAGAGGCCACATATCAAAATCCAACAGCTAACATCATACTCAATGATGAAAACCTGAGAGCTTTTCCTCTAAGATCAGGATGAAGACAGGGCTGTCTTCTCTCACCATTCTTATTCAACACAGTACTGAATGTCCTAGCCACAGCAAACACAAAACAAAATGAAATAAAAAGAAACTGAAATAAAACTCATAGCAAACACACAAGTATTTTGTGTGTATGGGAGAAGTAAAACTTTCACTATTTGCAAAGGACATGATAATGTCATGGACCCTAAAGACTCCACTAAAAAACACTAGAATTGATAAATTCAGTAGAGTCACAGCACACAAAATCAATATATAGAAATCTGTTGCATCTGTTGCAAATAATGAAGCACCTAAAAGAGAAATTAAGAAAAAAATCCTACTTTATAAGTGCATCAAAAATAATACAATACTTAGGTATAAACTCAACCAAGATGAAATAATCTGTATTCGAAAGCTGATAAAATATTGATGAAATAAATTGAAGACAATACAAGGAGACAGAAAGAAATTCAATGCTCACAATTGGGAGAACAAATGTTATTAAAATATACTATCCAGAGCCCTTTAGCTGCCAAACAATATCCTGGCTGAGCAGCCTCCCAGAACCAAGCACCCTATGGCCAGGCCTGCCCTTCCACTGGGCCTCTTGCCTTTCCCACTGCCTTTGGTGGTTACAAAGGCAATGCCCCATATGGCAGCAAGGGTGGCCTGCCAGAAGCTGGGGCAAGGACAACAATCTAAAAATCATTATTGGCTTCACGACCCAGCATGGAGTCCAATGTGGAGCTTGAACTCATAATCCTGAGATCAAGACGTGAGCTGAGATCAAGAGTTCAATGCTTAACCTACCGAGCCACCCAGACATCCCAAGGACGCTAGGGACCCATTGAGGACAACCTGGCAGACAACAGGTGCATGACTGCGAACTGGGAGAGATAAAACAGGCTGCATAGGCATGGAGGGGAGAGATCCCCTTCTGTGGAGAGACAAAGGGAAGAGAAAGAGAGGCTGTGAAAGTATAGGACGGTATCTGGACAAGAGTAAAACCATGGACTGGGATGGAGAAAGATGCAATCTCTTAACTGTGGGGCTTTCTCCAGACTAGGGCTGCCCAGTTTGCACCCCTTTAGAGAAGCCAGCCTCAGCCTCAGCCTCAGCAACTAGTTCAGAGATGCAGTCCACAGTGGGAAAAATCAATCCCCTCCCTCCAGTGTTGTGGGAAAAGGTCAATATAACCTTTCAAAGGACAAAGACTGCCTGTTCCTGCCAGCCAGAGGCCATAATTCAGTGGCACAGAGCAACACTTCCCTGGAACTGGGGCTCATGGAGCAGGGACTTTTAAAACATTGGGGTTTAAATCCCGGCCAAATGCCACGGAGGCAAGGGAGTAGGTGGAGCACGACAAACCCCCTCATTCACGCATGCGGCACTGGAAGGACACTGTGAGGACACTTAGAGGAACAGAGTGGTTTGAGAAACCTGGTCCCTCGAGAAGAGACTGAAGTATCATCATTTTTCCCCCATCTTCACCCTGGGGCCTCAGGGAAGGGACAGGGGGCAGCAGTGGAGGTGGGACCTGCCTACAACAAACCACACCCCTCAGCTCCTGGTAACTGCATATCCACCAGACATTGATGATGACCAAACAGTCAGCCCCTCCTCCAGACCAGCGCTATCACCAGTTCCAAGGCAACCAGCAGTTTTGCAATTTCTGATTTAATATTTGGGCGATACTTATTTGAAATATAAGTCTGCGTAACTATACAAGTATATAAGTATGTATATATGTGTGTGTGTGTAGATATAAGAGAGAGAGAAGAGAGAGAGAGAGAGAGAGAGAGAGAGAGAGAGAGATCTATCTTCACTTTTTCCTTTTCCCCTTATTTCTTTCCTCCTCTTATCTGGTTATTCTGGTTGTTGGTTTGTGTAACCAGACATATTTAATCTATTCTCTTTATGACTGTTCTATATCTCCTTCTTTATTTTCCTCACTCTCTCTCTGGATTAAGAACTAAAGTTTCTCTGCCTGAGTCTATTTTATTTTATTTTCCCCCATCCCATTGTTTTGTTGTAGCTGGTGTTTTGTTTTGTGTTTGTTTTGTGTTTGTTTGTTTTCTTTTCTAGGACTATTTCAAGGAACAAATCAAAGCACACCTGGTGGAGGGTCCAAAACATCACTACAGATAGAGAGATAAAGCAACCAGAGTCACAGCAAGAGAGAGTACACAACACACTCCAAAAAGCGTCTCCTGAAAGGCCAGGCCCTGGACAGTATGTGACCCTGGTTTAATATGGCCGTGCTCCCAAGTGCAGGACACACAACGAGCTTTTAAAACACATTAAGGAACAGAAAACCAGCCAAACTGATTAAAGGAAGAATCCTCCTCAAAAGAAATCCAGGAAGAAATGACAGCTAAAGAACTGATCAAAACAGACATAAACAATAACTGAACAAGGATTCAGAATAATAGTCATAATATTAATCACTGGGTTTGAAAAAAGCATAGAACACAGCAGAGAATTTATTGCTACAGAGATCATGGAACTAAAAATTAGTCACAATAAATTTTAAAATGCTGTAAATGAGATGCAAAATAAACTAGAGATGGTGATAGTGAAGACTGAAGAGGCAGAGAATATGTAAAATAGAAGGTGAAATTATGGGAAAAGATGAAGCTGAGAAAAAAAGAGATAAAAAAATTTCTAGATGATGAGGGTAGAATTAGAGAACTAAGTGATTCAATGAAACCTAATATCTGTATCACAGGAGTTCTAGAGAAGAAGAGAGAAAGGGGCAGAATGTGTACTTAAACAAATCATAACTGAGAACTACCCCAATCTGGGGACACTGAAATCCAGGAGGCACAGAGAATTCCCTTGAGACATAACTTGAATTGCTCTTCTGAATGACATATCATAGTGAAACTGGCAAAAGAAAAAGAAAAAGACTTCTAAAGCAGCTAAAGACAAATGGGCCTTAAAATAAAAAGGTGGACACATAAGGGTAGTAGCAGATCTATCTACTGTAACTTGACAGGCCAGAAGGGAGTGGCAGGAAATATTCAATGTGATAAACAGGAAAAATATGCATCCAAGAATCCTTTATCTAGCAAGGCTGTCATTCAAATAGGAGAGATAAAGGTTTTCCCAAACAAAAACTGAAGGAATTCATCACCACTAAACCAGCCTTACAAGAGATCCTACAAACTCTGTGAGTAGAATGTTACAAAACCCACGAAGGACCAGAGACATTACTACAAGCATGAAATCTACAGATAACACAATGTCTAAACCCATATCTTTCAATAACTCTGAATGTAAATGGACTAACTGCTCCAATCAAAATACATAGGGTAGCAGAATGGATTAAAAAAAAATAATAAGACCCATCTATTTGCTGTCTACAAAAGACCCACTTTAAACCTTCAGATTGAAATGAGGGGCCGGAGAACCATCTATCAAGCTATCGGAAGTCAAAGAAAGCCACAGTAGCCATACTTATATCAGACGATCTAGATTTTAAACTAAAGGCAGTAATAAGTGATGAGGAAGGGCATAATATCATACTTATGGGGTCTATCCATCAAGAAGAGCTAACAATTATAAATGTTTTTGCACCCAATTTGAAAAACCTCAAATACACATATATATAGATAGATAGATAGATAGATACACACACACACACACACACACACACACACACACACACACATAAAACAATTAATCACAAACATAAGCAATTTTATTGGTAAGAATGTCATAATTGCAGGGGACTTTAATACTCCACTTACAGCAATGGAAAGATCATCTAGATAGAATATCAACAAAGAAACATGGCCCTCAATGAAACACAGGATAAGATGACCTTGACAGATATATTCAGAGCTTTTCATTCTAAAGCAGCCAAATACACATTCTTCTCAAGTGCACATGAACCATTTTCCATGACAGGTCATATACTGGGTCGCAAACCAGTCTCCAATATATTTAATAGAATTGAAATCATACCATGCATGTTTTCAGATCACACTGCTATGAAACTTGAATTCAACCACAGGAAAAAGTTTGGAAAACCTCCAAATGCATGGAGGTTAAAGAACATCCTACTAAAGAATGAATGGGTCAAACAGGCAATAAAGAAGAAATTTCAAAATATATGGAAACAAAGAAAAATGAAAACACAACAGTCCAAACCCTTTGTGATGCAGCAAAGGCAGTCCTACAATGAAAATACATTGCAATCCAGGCCTATCTCAAGAAACAAGAAAAATCTCAAATACAAAATCTAACAACACACCTAATGGACCTAGAAGCAGATCCACAAAGAAACCCCAAGGCAAATAGAAGAAGAGAAATTATAATGATCAGAGCAGTAATAAACAATATAGAATTTTTAAAAATGGTAGAACAGATGAATGAAACTAAGAACTGGCCTTTTGAAAAATATACAAAATTGATTAGCCCCTGGCCCACGTTCTCAAAAAGAAGAGAGGACTCAAATAGATAAAATCATGAATGAAAACTAATTGCTCAGAAATACAATTATCAGACAATACTATGAAAAATTATATGCCAACAAACTGGACAATGGGAAGAAATGGACAAATTCCCTGACACCCATACACTACCAAAACTCAAACAGGAAGAAACAGAAAATTTGAACAGACCCTTAACTAGTGAAATAATTGAATCAGTTATAAAAAAATTTCCCAACAAACAAGAGTCCTTGGCCAGCTGGCTTTCCAGGGCAATTCTATCAGACATTTAAAGCAAAGTCAATACCCATCCTTCTCAAGCTGTTTCCAAAAAATGGAAGTGGAAGGAAAACTTCCAGACTTATTCTATGAAGCCAGCATTACCTTGATTCCCAAATCAGACAGAGACCCCACAAAAAAGAATTACATTCCAATATCCCTGACGAACATGGATGCAAAAATTCTCAAAAAGACACCAGCAAATCGAATTCAACAGCATATTAAAAGAATTATCCACCATGATCAAATGGGATTCGTTCCTGGTCTGCAGGGCTGGTTCAATATTCACAAATCAATGCCAAACATCACATTAATAAAAGAAAGGATAAGGACCATATGATCCTGACAGCAGATGCAGAAAAAGCTTTTGACAAAATATAGCATCCTTTCTTAATAAAAATCCTCAGGAAAGTCAGAAGGAACATACCTAAATCTCATTAAACCCATATATGAAAAACCCACAGGTAGTATCATCCTTAGTGGAGAAAAACAGACCTTTCCCCCCTGAGATCAGGAACATAACAAGGATGTCCTCTCTTACCACTGTTGTTTAACATAGTGTTGGAAGTCCTAGCATCAGCAATCAGCCAACAAAAGGAAATAAAAGGCATTCAAATTGGCAAAGAAGAAGTCAAACTTTCACTTTTCGCAGAAGATATGATACCCTACCTGGAGAAAGTGAAAGACTCCACCAAAAAGCTGTTAGAACTGTTGCATGAATTCAGCAAAGTTGCAGGATACAAAATCAATGTACAGAAATTGGCTCCATTTGTATACACCAATATGAAGCAACAGAGAAATCAAGAAATTGATCCCATTTACAATGGCACTAAGAGCCACAAAATACCTAGGAATAAACCTAACCAAAGATGTGAAAAAAAAAAATCTGTGTGTTGAAAACTTTAGGAAATTTATGAAGGAAATTAAAGAAGACACAAAGAAATGGAAAAACATTCCATGCTTATGGATGGGAAGGATAAATTTTGTTAAATGTCAATACTACCCAAAGCAATCTACAGATTCAGTGCAATCCCAATCAAAATTGCCCTGGAATTCTTCTCAAAGCTAGAACAATAAAATCCTAAAAAAAAATTTTAATGTTTTATTTATTTTGATACAGAGAGAGACAGAGCATGAGAGGGGGAGGGGCAGAGAGAGAAGGAGACACAGAACCAGAAGCAGGCTCCAGGCTCTCAGCTAACTGTCAGCACAAAGCCTGACGCGGGGCTCGAACCCACGAACGTGAGATCTGACCTGAGCCGAAGTCGGAGGCTTAACCAACTGAGCCACCCAGGCGCCCCTTTGGAACCACAAAGGACCCTGAATAGCCAAAGTAATGTTGAAAATGAAAACCAAGTGAGAGGCATTACAATCCCAGATATTAGCCTCTACTACAAAGCTGTAATAATCAAGAAAGTATGGTTTAGGGAAAAAACAGAAACAGACAATGGAAATGAATGGAGAACCCAGAATTAAACCCACAAATGTATGGCCAACTAATCTTTGACAAAGCAGGGAATGCCACCCAATGGAAAAAAGACAGCCTTTTCATCACATGGTGCTAGGAGAACTGGACAGGAACATGCAGAAAAATGAAACTGGACTACTTTCTTAAACCATACACAAAAATAAACTTAAAATGAATGAAAGCCCTAAATGTGAGACAGGAAACCATCAAAATTCTAGAGGAGAAAGCAGGCAACAACCTCTCTGACCTCAGCCAGAGCAATTTCCTGCTCAACAAGTCTCCAAAGGCAAGGTATTAAAAGCAAAAATGAATTATTGGGACCTCATTATGATAAAAAGCTTCTGCACTGCAAAGGAAATAATCAACAAAACTAAAAGGCAACTGATGGAATGAGAAAAGATATTTACAAATGACATATTGGATAAAGGGTTAGTATCCAAAGTCTATTAAGAACTTACCAAACTCAACACCCAAAATACAAATAATCCAGTAAATAAATGGGAAGAAGACATAAATGGACACTTTTCCCAAAAAGACATCTAGATGGCCAACAGACACATGAAAAGATGCTCAATTTCACTCATCCTCAGGGAAATACAAATCAAAGCCACACTGAGATATCACCTCACACTACTCAGAATGGCTAAAATTAACAACTCGGGAAACAACAAATGCTGGTGGGGATGTGGAGAAATAGGAACCCTCTTGCACTGTTGGTGGGAATGCAAACTCGTGCAGCCACTCTGGAAAACAGTGTGGAGGTTTCTCAAAAAATTAAAAATAGAACTACCTTACGAGCCAGCAATAGTGCTACTTGGAACTTATCCAAAGCATACAGAAGTGGTGATTCATAAGGGCCCATGTACACCAATGTTTACTGCAGTGCTTTCAACAATAGCCAAATTATGGAAAGAACCTATATGCACATAAACTGATAAATAGATAAAGAAGATGTGGTTTATATATACAACTTGGCAATAAGAATGAAATCATGCCATTTTCAGCAACATAGATGAAAGTGGAAGATACTATGGTAGGTGAAATAAGTTAGAGAAAGACAGATATCACATGTTTTCACTCATATGTGGAACTTCAGAAACTTAACAGAAGGCCATGGGAGAGGGAAGGGGAAAAATGGTTACAGAGAGGGAGGGAGGCAAACCATAAGAGGCTCTTAAATACAGAGAACAAATTGAGGGCTGATGGGGGGTAGGTGAGAGGAGAAAATAGGTGATGAGCACTGAGGAGGGCACTTTTTGGGATGAGTACTGGGTGTTATATGTAAGCAATGAACCACGGGAGTGTACCCCCAAAACCAAAAGTACATTATACACACTGTATGTTTGCCAATTTGACAATGAATCATATTAAAATAATAATAAGATGATTATTTAATATAATATTGCATATTTAATACAATCCCTATCAAAATACATAGATCATTTTCTACTGAACTAGAACAAATGATCCTAAAATTTATATGTAACCATGAAAGACTCTGAATCACCAATCTTGTAAAAATTTAAAAAAAAAAGACACAAGAAACTGGAGGTGTCACAATCCCAGATTTCAACATATACCACCAAGCTATAGAAATGAAAACAGTGTGGTACTGGCACAAAAACAGACATATAGATCAATTCAACAGAATTGAGGGACATGAAATAAACCCCTGTTTTATGGCCAAATAATCTATGACAAAGGAGGCAAGAATGTGCTATAGGAAAAAGACAGTCTCTTCAAGAAATTATGCTGGGAATACTGGACATCATCATTCAGAAGAATGAAACTGGGCCACATTCTTACATGATACACAAAAAATAAACTCAAAATAGATTAAAGACCTAAGTGGGTGATTAACTAGTTGTTACTTAACCTTCTAATTTCTGTATAAGTCTAATTACATGAAATAGAAATTGGGGTTTTGATTTTTTACTTTGCTTTTCTGTTTGGAGTGTCACTGTAACTACTGTATTGTAAATGATGGAAAATAACTGCATATGTTAAAAAAATAAATTGTGTTATATTCAAAAAATAAAAAAAAAATTTTAAAAAGACCTAAGTGGGAGACCTGAAACCAGAAAAAAATTTCTAGAAGAACACACAAACAGTATTCTCTTTGACATCAGCCATAAAAACATTTTTAGATATGCCTCCTTTGGCAGGAAAAACAAAAGCAAAAATCAAGTTATTGGGACTACAGCAAAATAAAACACTTCTGCATTATGAAGAAAACCATCAACAAACAAAATGACAACCTACCAAATGGGAGAAGATAATTGCAAATTTTATATCTGGTAAGTGGTTAATATCCAAAATATAGAAAGAAATTATAAAGCTCAACACTCAAAAAACAAATACTCCAATTAAAAAATAGACATGGGACAAGAATGGATATTTCTCCAAAGGCATATAAATGGCCACAGACACCTGAAAAGGCATATAAATGGCCAATACGCAGTGTCACCATTTACTAGGGAAATGCAAACTAAAACCTCAGTGACAAGTCACCTCTCAACTGTAAGACTTGTTAAAATCAAAAAGACAACAAATAAAAAGTACTGGCATGGATGGAGGGGTGACCCTTGTGCACTGTTGGTGGGAATGTAAGCTGGAGTAGGCACTGTGGGAAACAGCATGGAGGTTCCACTAAAAATTAAAAATAGAATTACCACATGACCCATCAATTCCACTATCAGTTATTTACACAAATAAAAACACTAACTTGAAAAGATATATGCACCCCTAAGTTTATTGAAACATTAACTACAACAACCAAATTATGGAAGCAACCTAAGTTTCCACTGATAGATGAAAAGATAAAGAAGTGGTGTGTGTATATACAATGGAATATTAGTCATAAAAAATTTAAAATCTTGATATTTGCAACAACATGGATGGGCTTAGAGGATATAGGCTGATAAAGTCTGACAGAGAAAAAGTAATAACATGATTTTACTGTTTTGTGGATGACCTGAACTGAAATCAGGAGTTGACACTGAACCAACTGAGACACCCAGGCACTCTGAATCACACATGTTCTGAATGGCATCTAAAATGGTGAATCCTTTCTAGAAGTCTTCCAATGTACTTTGCCCACAACGATCAGAATGGCTGCTACAGCCTTACAAAATGTGTTTCTTAAATAATGACTTGAAGGCTGAAATTGCTTCTTGATCCATGGCTGCAAAATGAATGTTGTGTTAGCAGGCATGAAAACATTCATCTCATTATATCTCTATCAGAGTTCTTGGGGCACTAGGTGCATGGTCAGTGAACAACAGTATTTTGAAATAAATCTTTTTTTTTTTTTTTCCTGAGCAGGAGATCTCAATAGTGGGCTTAAAATATTCAGCAAACCATGTTGTAAATGGATGTGCTGTCATCCAAACTTTATAGTTCCATTTATACTGCACAGGCAGAGTAGATTTAGCATAATTCTTCAGGGCCCTAGGATTTTCAGAATGGTAAATGATCAGTCTTCAACTTAAATTCACCAGCCACATTATCCTCTAACAGGAAAATCAGTGTGTCCCTTAAAGCTTTGAAGCCACACAGTGAATTTTCTTCTCTAGTGATTAAAGTCCTAGATGGCATCTCCTTTCAAGGAAAGCTGTTTCATCAACATTGAAAATCTGTTGTTTAGAGTAGCCATTTTCATTAATTATCTTAACGAGGTCTAGATAACTTACTGCAGCTCCTACATCAGTACTTGCTGCTTCACTTTTCACTTTTGTATTATGGAGATGGCTTTTTTCTTAAACTTCATGAACAGACCTCTGCCAATTTCATTTCTTCTACACCTACCTTACCTCTTTCAAGTTTTAAAACTGAAGAGAGTTATGGTGTTGTCTGGATTAGAGTATGGCTTAAGGGAATGTTGTGGCTGTTTTGATCTTCTATCCAATCTTCTAAAACTTTTTTCATATCAGTAATAAGGCTATTTTGCTTTCTTGTCATTTATTTGTTCAATAGAATAACACTTCAAATTTACTTCAAGTACTTTATCTTTGCATTTACAGTTTGGCTAACTGGTGCAAGAGGACTGGCTTTTGGACTACCTCCATTACTAAGCTTAATTATTTCTAGCTTTGACTTGAAGTGAGAGATGGGAGACTTATCTTTTCACTTTAACACTGGCCACTGTGGACTTATTAATGGGCTTGATTCTAACATTAATATGTATCAGGGCCCAAAGAGAGGGAGAGAAATGGGGAAAAGGCTAGTCAGTGGAATGTTCAGAACACACACATTTATCAACTAAGCTGTCTAATATGGATATAGTTGTGGGGTCCCAAAATACAATAGTAACATCCAGGATCACCGATTGTAAGTTAGGATAGTAAATATAATAATGAAAAGTAAAATATTGTATGATTTACCAAAATATGAAACAGAGACACAAAGTGAGCAACTTTTGGAAAAATGATGCTGATAGACTTGCTTGACACACAGTTGCCAGAACCTTTCAATTTTTAAAAAATTAATATCTTCAAAGCTCAATAAAGTGAAATAGAATAAAATGAAGCAAATCTGCATTAAAATATAAGTCAGTGCCAGAATATACATGGAAAATATATATCGAAAACAAATATTTGGAATTTATATAACATACCTCTAAATAACTTGTTTCCAAAATTAAACACAGGAAAGTTAGAAAATATTTTAAAATAAATTAAAATAAAGATAGAACATCTCAAAATGTGTGTGAATAGTCATGCTTAGAGAGAAATTTATACCAATCAATAGTTATTTAAAAAATAAAAAATATCTACCTTGAAAAACTAGAAAAAGAAGAGCAATTATATAAAAAGTGAACAGATGGAAGGAAATAACAAAATAAGGAGCAGAAATTAGTGAAACAGAGAAAATCAATGGAGAAAAATCAATGAAACAAAAGCTATTTGTTTGAAAAGATTAGTAAAATTGATAAGCTTCTAGGTAGCTTTATCAAACATACAAAACAGTTTTCTCAGTTGTGTGACCTGAATGTAGTTAATTGACTGAAGGTCAATATGTTATTTGATATTACATAAGGTGACAAGGTAACTTAATGAGTCTATCTTTCATCCAGTATGTCACATGTTGTGAAACAAATGTCAAGAACAGGTTTGAGGAGATATAAAATCCAGCAACAACCAAATACTTGCTGAAATTGGTGGTTTTGGGAATAAAAAACAACAGGTGTCGGGTGGAAGTAGCTCTCCCTAGATACATGCAAGCTGGCTGAGTTAGAGAAGTATTAGGCCTACTGTCTGACTACTGAGAGCATGAATAATACAAGTACATGGAAACTGGATGTTTGTACCTAAGTGAAGAATCACTGAATTCTACTCCTGAAACTAATATTGCACTGTTAACTAATTAAAATTTAAATAAATAAAAAACAAGTACATAAAAACTAGAAAGAATATGAGCCCCCAAATAAAAGAATTCAGAGTTTTCTGAATCCTTATTGCACACTATTTGATAGTCGTTTGTGGTAGTATAGTGCTTATAGTACAAGAGCTTGTATACATTATCATTACTGTGAGAGGAAAACAATTATTTGTTTTATTTTCCCAGAGCATCCATATCTAACAAAGGTTTACTGTTTGCTACTAAAGATTTATTTAACCATGAATCATTATTGCTATTAGAAGGAAAAAAAAGAGAGTTAAGAAGAGAAATAGTGAGAACAGGAGGAAGAGAAGGAAGAAAAAAATAGGATAATTTGACATTTATCCTCAACAGAAAAGCTTAGGCAAAGCTGGATGTTTCTTTTATTTGTCATTAAGGTCATAGAAGGACTAATTGTAGTGCTATAGAGCTATGTTTCACAAACTGTATTGTGGAAAGCACTGCTATTTAAAAACTGACCCCTGCATCATTGCCAGTTGACACCTGTGTGTTTTCGGAATATGATGAGATGAAGTACAGAAAAGGAGAGTAAGCATATAGGTATATTTATAGTAATTGGGTAGGTTAATTTAATGTGTTTGGATCTAAATATAAAAATTAGGAACTGGGAACCTGCATTGCTCAGTCTGTTAAGTGTCAGACTTGATTTTAGCTCAGGTCATAATCTCAAGGTTATTGATATTGAGCACCTTGTGGAGGTCTGCACTGACAGTGCAGAGTCTACTTGGAATTTTCTCTTTCTCCCTCTCTCTCTACCCTTCCTCTGCTCTCTCTTCCTCTCTCTCTTAAAATAAATTTGAAACAGATTGTAAACTTGTATTTTGTATGCATTTTAATTGTATTTTACGAACATATCAGTCCATACAAAACAGATTTTTTCTGTTATTATAGGAACAATAGTCTCAGCAGAATATTTTGTCTTATAAGTATTCCATGATACAATGAGTTCGGGAAATATTTCATTGTATTTTTCTTACATTTTCACAGGGCACTTTGAAAGGTTAAAGCCTAAAAAAAAATAAAACTGCCTCTTTAGTTTTGTTAACCCATTATTTTTAAAGCCTTTGTGAACTCAGAATTATTTTCATAATAGTACTATTGAGATTCTGGGAAAAGACTTCAGGCTCTGAGAAACACACTGATAATTATAGGATATGAGAGTTATGAGGAAGTTTCCAAATTTGTGACATTTTAATGGTCATGTCAAAATGTTAAGTCTTTCAAATTTCTAACCATATTGAAAAGATTTTCAGTTATTTATGAGAACCAGTTGATGTGTAATTAACTGGTGATTTTATCAATTTTTTATTGCCAGAAATCAAGCAATTCTCCTTTCAAACAATAAAGTTGTATATCATATATAGTTAAATCACATGTCATACATTTTGAAAGGCAAGTGTAAAGTAAGGTAATAGATTTAAGTAATAATCACCTAAAAATTAAAAATCAGAAATTCAGTTGATTCTTTTTTAATTTTTTAAATGATTTTATTTTTGAGAGACAGAGAGAAACAGTGCGAGCAGGGGAGGATCAGAGGGAGAGGGAGACACAGAACCTGAAGCAGGCTCCAGGCTCTGAGCAAGCTGTCATCACAGAGCCCGACACGGGGCTCGAACCCATGAACCGTGAGATCATGACCTGAGTCGAAGCCGGACGCCCAACCAGCTGAGCCACCCAAGCACCCAAGAAATTCAGTTGATTCTTGAATAATACTAGAGTTAGGAGTGTCTAACACTAATTCAAGTGTAACATTTGACTATCCAAAAATTTTTGCTGCTAATAGTTTACTGTGGACTGGAATCCTTACTAATAACATAAACAGTCATTTAGCACATGTCTTGTGTGTTACTTGTATTAAATACTGTATTATAACAAAAAACTAAGCTAGAGAAAAGTAAATGTTATTAGGAAAATCATAAGGAAGAAAAAATACATTTACAGTACTATAGTGTATTTATTGGTGGGAAAATCCACATATAAGTGGACCTGTGTAGTTCAAACCCATGTTGTTCAAGGATCAATGGTAGTTTATTGCTTTTTCTTTCTTTCAATTTTTATTTTTGAGAGAGAGGGAGCATGAACAGGGGAGGGACAGAGGGAGATGAAGAGAGAATCTTAAGCAAGCTTCATACCTAGTCAGAAGCTTGATGCAGTGCTCAATCTCAGGAGATCCTGACCTGAGATGAAATCAAGAGTCAGAAGCTTAACCAACTGAGTAATGCATGTGCCCCAGTTTATTGCTTCTTAAATAAATTTTATCTGGATAATAAGTTTAAAATACAAACTTTATGGTAATAAGCTGTATTTTATCATTTAAAATTTAAATATAATTTTATTTATATAAATAATATATTTTATAGTTTATATCTTATAATAATTTTGAATAGTCATCATTCAGTTTCATATGAAATAATTTTTCTAATTTCCTTTGAACAAACCATTTTCACATATTTAATATCTATGCTAGCAAAAATTATAATACCTCTTTCTGAGGATAGCATTTTTATTTATTTGATGACTTTTATTCTATATGTTCTGGAGAGTTTATCACTAGAAAATCATTTCAATGTCCATTTTTCCTAGATCAAATATATGCAGTTAGAGAAGAAGAAAGTTAGCCAAAGGTATAACATAATATTTCATAAGCTCCGAAATATCCAAAATGTAGATCAGAAATCTTAACCTCACAATTTCCTTTCTTTCATGAGATAAACTTTAAAATAAGAGCTAGAATGCCTTTTGGAAAATTGCCACATATTATTAATTAGCAATAGTAGATGTTACATAATTGAAAATATTTTAATTTGACCCACTAATTAAACAAAAATTAGTTTCTTCCTCATTTTTTATTTTATACACAAAATTATTTTGTGGAGAGATTTTATTTCTTTTTCATATTTGCCTGAATTTGGTAATGGCATTAGAAAAGAGAACTCACTCTAATCATAAAATGTGTTATGCTTATAAAATATTCTGTGGTCATTTATGAATTTTAAGATTCATTAAATCAGCTTAGCTTCCTATATATGGTATTTCAATTTCAGAAACAATGACTCATGTCTAAATGGATTAAACAATCCTGGTAAAATTTTGAAATTTGATCAAGGAAGGGAAAGATTTCCGAAACTGAGCAGTAAAAATAGCTTTAACATTATTATCAATTCAGTCTTTTTAAGAAGAAACTAAAAATAAGAAGTATTCTTTCTACCTTCTTTGGCCACTCTTGAAAGAGGATACTGAAAAATAGGCAGACATCTATGTAAGATCCAAGTTCAAAAATAAAGAAAATGCATTTACAATTTTTCCAGATATTTGAAGTGTTAGATGTATCCTATATAGTTATAAATCTAAGACCAATGAATATATAATAAAGAATTGATCCCATAGTTTTATTTAATATTGTTAAAGCTCTAATAAACTTGAGAATTAGAAGTCTTTTTCACGTCAAAGTAGAAAATGTAACATCTAGGTAAATTGATACATACAGTTAATCTAGTAACAAATAACTGAGATGTACATTTTCTGTTCCTAATTTATTAAAAGCAAAATTTTCTTACAAACTTAAAGTGAAAAAAAAATGTTTGTAACTACTTCCAGTTCCTAAGAAGCTATTTAAGTCACCATTCTTTGGGCATTGGATTTGATAGAAGAGATGTTATCACAGATTTGACATTCTGAAAAACTGAGCATAATGCATATATTATTGCTTCATAATTGAAGTTGTTTTTTAATTCCCTGGGATCCAAAATACCAAAAGGAGTGTTTCACCCCACCTCTGCAGTAGAAACATAGTTTTGCCTGTGAGAAATACAAGATGTGGATACATTTTTTTCTTTTTCAAATCTCAGAAAATAAATTCCATTTTATTTAATTATGTCATGGGCCAGAACTTGCATTAATATATATTTTAGAAACTGTAGGCCATAGTGATGACATGTGCAGAATTTGGACTAAGATAAACTTAATGAAATCCTGGTTCCATGAGCCATTATAAAAAGTGTAAAAGTTATATAAAGTAATTATACATAGATTTCACGAAGATCATGAATATTACAGATACTTTACATCTTTATTGACAGCCTTATTATGGAGATCAAGTAAGATAATGTATAACAAAACCCTGTACATCAGTGTAGTATATGAAGCATTTTGTACAATCCTTTTACCATTAATATTGCCAATATAAGTCAATGTTGTGCTGTGCTAAAGGCTTTAATGTGCTTATCATTAAAGCACCCTGTTATTTCACACAGAAAAAATTATGTGTTTTATAAAACACATAATATAATATAATATATATAATCTGATTATCTTTTTTTTTAATTTTTAACATCTATTGATTTTTGAGAGACAGAGAGAGACAGGTCATGAGCAGGGGAGTGGCAGAGAGAGAGGGACACAGAATCGGAAGCAGGCTTCAGGCTCTGAGCTGCCAGCACAGAGCCCGACGCGGGGCTCCAACCCACGAACTCCGAGATTGTGACCTGAGCTAAAGTCCAACGCTCAACCGATTGAGCCACCCAGGCGCCCCTCTGATTATCTCTTTTATAGAAGAATACATTTGAGGATTGAGGGCCTGCTGCATTTTAACATTAATTATTTTGCTTCATTTGCATTTCCCATAATTGTATACTGCTGGGCTTGAGATAGAGTTAATTCAATATTTACTGTTTAAATAAAGAATTGTTTTACATGATTTTTTGAAGTATTGAGTGTGATGTATAAGTCTGTAAGTATTGAGTATAATGTGACAACTATCAAGTTAATTAACACATCCATCACTTCACATAGTTACCATGTGTGTGTATGTGTGATTGGTGAGGAAGATCTACTTTTACCAAGTTTCTAGTATACAGTATTATTAACTATAATCATCACTCTTCTGCCCCAATAGATCCCCAGGAGTTATTCATCTTAAAACTGAAAATTTGTACCCTTTGGCAAACATCTCCTCAAACCCAGCTCTGGGCAACTACTATTCTACTCTGATTCTATGAATTTTACTTTTTTAGATTCTACATGTAAATGATAATTTACATATGAATATTTGTCTTTCTCTGGTATATTTCACTTAATATAATATCCTCCAGGTTCAATGTAAATGGCAGGATTTCCTTCCTTTTTAACACTGAATAATATTCCATATGTATGACATTGTCTTATCCATTCATTTATCAATGGACATTTAGGTTGTTTCCATATCTTGGCTATTATGACTAATGATGTAAGTTATATAGGAGTACAGATATTTCTTTTTAACCGTTATTTTATTTTCTTTGGATCTATACCCACAAGTGGGATTGTTGAAACATATGAGAGTTTTATTTTTAATTTTTTGATGAATATCCATAATGGCTGTACCCATTTACGTTTCCACCAATAGCGTACAAGAATTTCTTTTGCAGTGGAGAAGGTTTTTAGTTTGATGCACTCCCACTTGTTTATTTTTACCTTTGTTGCTTTATGCTTTTGGTGTCAAATCCAATCGTTGCCAAAATAATGTCAAGGAAAATTTCCCCTATGATTTCTTCTAGAAGATTCATGGCTTCAGGTCTTACATTTAAGTCTAGTCCATTTTGAGTATGGTATAATCCATTTTCTGTATAATATAAGGTATTTAATTTCATTCTCTGCATGTGGATATTCAGTTATTCTTGAACCATGTACTGAAGAGACCATCATTGTTTTACTGGGTATTCTTAGCATTCTTTTCAAAGATTAACTGAATATGAATGGATTTGTTCTGGACTCTTAATTCTGTTTTCCTGATCTTTATATGTTTGTGTTTATACCAGTACTATACAGTTTTGATTACTATAGCTTTGTAATAGTTACAAATAGAAAATCAGGAAGTATGATGCCTCCAGTTTTCTTCATGTTTATCAATTTGCTTTGGCTACTTGAGATTTGTGTATGTGGTTCCATGTTAATTTTAGGGATTTTTTCTATCTATGTGAGAAACGCCATTTCAATTTTGATAGGGATTACATTGAATGTGTAGATCGCTTTGGGTAGTGTGAATATTTTACCAATATTAATACTTTCAGTCCATGAACACAGAGTATTTTTCTATTTATTGTGTCTCTCAACTGCTTTCATCAGTAGTTTAAAGTTTTTAGTATAGAGATCTTTCATATTCTTGATTAAATCTCTCCCTCAGTATTTTATTATTTTTAGTGATATTGTAAAAGGGATTATTTTCCTAATTTCTTTTTTAAATTGTTCACTGTGTATAGAAATGCACCTGATTTTATATATTTATTTTATATCCTGAAACTTTTAACAAATTTATGTTTGTTTTGACCATTCTTTAATGGTGCCTTTACTGTTTTATATATATATAAGATCATATCATCTACAAAAGGAGACAAATTTAACTTCTTCCTTTCAAATTTAGATACCTCTTATTTCTTTTCTCATAAAATTTCTCTGCGTAGGCCTTCCAAATTCTATTGAATAGAAATGGTGAAAGTAGGCACCTCTGTCTTGTTCTTGATCTTAGAGGAAAATTTTTCAGCTTTTTACCATTGATTATAATGTTAGCTCTGGGTTCAACATATATATGTACTAATTTGTTTATGGTTTTTATCCTGAATGGATATTGATTTTTGTCAAGTGTTTTTTTTTCTGTGTCTATTGAGATGATTATATGTTTTTATCCTTTATTCTGTTAATGTGGTATAATCATGCTTATTGTTTTGTATCTATTTAATGTCCTGGCATCCCAGGGATAAATCCTACTTGATCACTGTGTATGACTGTTTTTATATGCTGTTGAATTTGGTTTAACAGCATTTTGTTGAGAATTTCTGTATCTATGGTCATCAGTGATAATTAATGTTCTTTTTTTGCAACACCCTTCTCTGGCTTTGGTATGAGGGTAACACTGGCCTCATATAATGAATTTTTAAGTATTTATACCTCTTCAATTTTTTTGGAGGGTTTGAAAAGGATAGACAAATTTTCCTTAAGTGACTGGTGGGACTCACTCACAAAGGCAAATTGTTCTGGGTTTTTCTTTTTTGGGAGGGTTTTGATTACTGCTTATATTTTTACTCATTCTTGGTCTCTTAAGGGTTTCTATTTCTTCATGGTTCAGTCATAGAAGGTTGTACGTTTCTAGGAATGTATCAATTTTAGGTTTTCTAATTTTTTGGCATATACTTGTCACATTAGTCTCTTATAATCCATTGTATTGCTGAATTATTAGTTACAATATCTCCTCTCTCATTGATAATCTAGTCCTTTTATTTCCTGTAATTCTTGCTAAAGATTTATCGATACGTTTGTCTTTTCAAGTAACTAACTCTTAATTTTGTTGATCTTTTCTACTGTCTTTCTAGTATCTATTTCATATATTTCTGCTCTAATCTTTGCATTTCCTACTTCTGCTAAGTGTACGTTTGATGTGTTATTTTTTCTAGATCCTTGAGATGAGTTAGTTTGTTTCTTTGAGGCTTTTTATTTTTGTTAATGTAGGCATTTATCACTATAAAGTTCCCTCACAGATCTGCTTTTTTCTGAATCCCATAAGATATGATATTTGTATTATTTTTGTTTGCCTCAAAATTTTTTATTTTCTTTGGATTTCTTCCTTGACTCATTGGTTGCTAAGAAGCATGGTGTTTAATTACCCTTATTTGTACAACTTTCCTATTACTGACTTATAGCTTTATACCATAATGGACAAAAAATATTTCAAACTTAAATTTGTTAAGACTTTTTCTATGGCTCAACATATAGTCTATCTTACAGGATGTTTTGTGCATACTTGAGAAGAATGTGTAGTCCACTGTGTTGGATGGACTGTTCTATACATATCTGATAGGCCCATTTGGTCTGTAGGGTCACTGAAGTCCAATATTTCCTTACTGATTTTCTGTTGAGATTATCCAATCAAATATGAAAGTGGGATATTGGATGTATCTATTATTGCATCACAATATATTTCTATCTTCGGTTCTCATAATGTTTAACATATTTAGGTGCTTTAAATGATATATGAGTCTACATTTACAATTGTTCTATCCCCTTGGTAAATTGACCCATTTATCATTATATAGTTATCTTCTTTGTCTTTATTATTTTTTTTGACTGAACATATATTTTGTTTGATATAAATATAGCCACCCTTGCTCTCTTTTCATTACCTGTGCATGTTCTTAAGGTTTAAATGAGTCTCTTGTAGACAGAATTCTGTTATACACTTTTGTTTTTCATCCATTAATCCAATCTGCGGGTTTTAATAACATGCATGTAACCAGATTTTCCAGATAAATGTGGTTCTCTGTAAGTCCCTAGAAGAGCTCAAAATTGGGGGAACCTACATAGGGAAGCATTAGCCTCAAAACTGTAGTTCTGAGGGGCTGGAATCAAGTCACAGGACTGCTTTATTATCTGCATTCAGACAAAAGCGAGCAGTCCTACTTCCCAAGGCTCAGATGAGTGTGTTTCCTTGTGAATTTCTGAGCAGGCAGGACCACTTCCAAACTGCAACTGGATGGGAATATGGCTGCGTTTTAGGGCTATTTCAGAACCTGCAATTGGATTGAGCCAAGGTCAGAGGCTTGCCTCAGAGCTTGGACAGATGTGTCTCCTGCCTGGACTTGGATTGGCAGAAACAGAAGCTAAGAATGGTTGGAGCTGGCTAACAGGTCAGCTTAGGGTCCACAGCCAAGAATCAGATCTTGGTCTGTTACCCGGGGCATGGGTAGATTCTTGCTCAGTCCCTTGGTGAATGGTGCCAGTGCCAGGACCAAAGCCAAATGGGACTGTAGCCTAGTCCACAGAGTGACAGAGCTCTGTGTCTGTATCTGGGCCTACAGTGTGTCTGTCCCCTGGGAACAGTTTTGCTTCCTCAAAATGCTGTCATTTCATTGTTGTCACTGTCTCGAATGTTTTCTAAGTATTTGTCTTCAACCTTATATAAAAATTTGAAAAAGTTAGTGTAATCAAAGCCAATACATAGTAAGTTCCAAAGGTCTATAGTTATAATTAATCAGGTTTGGCGTTTAAAAACATTTTTTTAACATTTATTTATTTTTTGAGAGGGAGAGAGACAGTGTATGAGCTGGGAGGAGCAGAGAGAGAGGGAGACACAAATCCGAAGCAGGTTCCAGGCTGTGAGCTGTCAGCAAAGAGTCACATGCAAGGCTCAAACTCACAAACCACAAGATCATGACCTAAGCTGATGTTCGTCACTCAACCAACTGAGCCACCCAAGTGCCCCAGTTTTAAGTAAGTAAAATCTTCATGGACAAAATAGAACTTTACTCTCTGAATGAAATATGTAATTTGTATAATGAAATTTCCTTTCTTTTTTATTTCTCTTCTTACTCTTGTAGTCTCTTTAGAGAACTAAAACTGTCAGCAACAGATATAAAGATATCTATAAATATAGATATGGCTATAAATTTTAGTCATAAAACCAGATTTTTTTCTTTTGCAAAAAGGTAAGTAGATATTTAAACTTCGTGGCTTTAGCAGCCACACATAGTATTCAAAAAATCTGTGTTCCCTAGATGTGAACAGATTCAAGTAAGCATATGCTTCCCTGAATAGCCCTGCGAGGGAGTCTGGGTCTTCTACTAAAATGGGATTACCATTTGGAGCAGGTGGAGTCTGCTATCATTTTAGGCTCCTTTCCTTCTCCAACACTTTTCAGTAATAAGAAATTAGGTGAGACCAATATACCTTCCTTATGTAAGTATCTCAGTTCTTATTTGAAGGTCCTTGACCAAGTAAGACAAACCATCTTGAGATGTGCTCATTTCTTAGAAAACAATTTCCTTAATCTGCATTTTTAATGAACTAAAAACATCTATTAAAAAATAACCAGCCACTGAGGGAGGGGGTCTAAGATAGTGGAGTAGGTAGACCCTGAACTCACCTCCTTCTATGGACATGCCAAATCTGTACCTACAAACAGTGCAATTCCTCCTGAAGAAGGGATGATTGTTTAACAAAGGACACAGGGACCACATAGAGAACAGCAGGAGAGATGGAGACACAGTTACAATAAAAACCCCACCTGAATGCTGCAAATGCAGTAGGGAGAGTTATCACTGAGTATTATGTAGGCAGATTTGCCTGCCTTGAGGCACAGAAAAAAAAAATGGCAGCAGTTTAAAAGGAAACTAGACTATAAGTGAACTAACCCTAAAGGATCCACCAAACAGTTTCAGGTTTAACACCTGGAACTCTTTTCAAGGTCAGAAGTGTTGGTGAACATTATTGTTTACATCTCTTCTATACCTTGACAGTACAGATGGAAGCAGTGCCTGGTGCTCTAGCTGGTCTGCTGCCTCAGCAAGCCTTGGGGACCGAGTCTATGCTAGCTTCAGCTATCCTCCCAAAGAAGCACACCTGTCCACGTCCACACCCACTTTAGCTGGGGCTATCCCCCCAGGCAGTTCAAATGTCCCGGCAAGACACGCCCAGCCTGTGCCAACTACAAATCCAGCCATTTCCCCAAGGTTTCCGAGGCCAAAAGCACCCAGATGTACTGACCTCTGCTCCAGCTTTCTTGCTAGGGAGCCCCTGCGCAGAAAGCCTCAGGAGCACCTGGCCAGCTCCTGCCACTATACCATGGTGCTACCTGTGTAGAGTGTCCCAGAACCCCAATCCCATGCCAGTAAGCCTCAGCTGGCCACCTAAATCTATCAGGCATACACAGTCTACACAGGGGGTGTTCATACAAAATACTACTCCTTCAAGACTAGGAGACTGTTCACGGAAACAGACACAGAAAGTCAAACAAAATATGAAAATAAGAGAGGAGAGACAAGATGGCGGAGAAGTAGGGAGCTCTGTACTTTTCGCCGGCATCCCTCAAAGGACTGAAGCCATAAGATGCGGAACCACAAAAGTCTGGGAGGAAAAGAGACAGAGTCCGCTAAGACAGTCTCATAGGTGCATGATTGTGAACTGAGGAAGATAAAAAACAAGCTGGGACCTGGAGGTGCAGAGGGGAGGGAGCGCCCTCTGCAGAAAGCAGCTGAGAGATAAGGGGAGGAGAAGAGAGGCTGAAACTGCTTATAGAGCTGTCTCTGGAGAAGAGAAAAACCTCAGCCTGGGACAGAAAGGGATACTATCATCCCATCAGTAACCACAGGGCTTTCGGAGAGAGATTCTTTCTCTAACTGTGATGCTTTCCTTGGGCTAGGCTCCCTAGTCCCAGGTGGCGCCAGGAGAAACTGCTCCCCTATTCCCCCTACTGATCCCTAGCTAAGAAGCTACCCAGCCTGCAGGCATACTATTCAGGCATATCATTAAAGTGTGCAGACTAAGATTTGGAAACAGGGCACGGCTTGGGAAATACAACTCTGCTCACCTTGACTACACCCATGGCACTGGGAGAACTGACCCAAAAGAATGAGTTGCAATGCTAAGTTCAAGAAAGGACTGGGGCGCTGCCATTTTTCTCCCCAAAACAGTGGAGGCGAGACCTGCCTACACCAAACCACACCCATCTGCACTGGAGAGCTGCCTTTTTTTTTTTTTTTTTTTTTTGTCCCAGAGCCGAGGGCAAGACCAACACTGATACATTGCCATGATTAACTCTAGATCAATTCTTGCTATTCAGATATATTTTCCCTTATCTCATGCTTATCTCTTCCTTCCTCTGGACTGGGCATTCTGGTCATTGGTTTGCTTAAACAGTCACATTTAATCCATTCTCCTGATGCATATTCTATACCTTCTTTGCTACCATCCTTTCTCTCTCTCTCTTTCTCTCTGGAATAATCAGACTACACAGTTTCTTTAGGTAACATTATCTTCATTTTTTTCTCCTCGCCTCCTAACATATTCTGCTCTTTCTCTCTCTGAATTAAGCCTTTAAGTCTCCCTGTCTGGTCAATTTTCAATTTCACTTCCTCCCCACCCCTGTCTCTTCTCTATCTGCATATGCTCTTCATCAGCACTGCTTCCAACCTGTTCTTTATTTGTAGCTGGGATTTATGGTTTTATGCTTTTAGAGAGCCTTTGTCTTTTGTTGTTTTTGTGCTCCCCTTTTTTCTCCCCTTTTGGTTTGCTTGTTAGTTTGATTTGTCTCTGTGTTTGCATCCTTTTGCTCCCTGTGTGTTTGTCTGTTTTCCCTTTTAGGGCTACCTCAAGAAACAAGCCAAAGTATACATAGTGAAGAGTCCCAAATGTCACTACAAGGAGGAAAATAAAATAACCAAAGGCACTCTTTGGAGAAATGTCTGTTCATGTTTTCTGCCCATTTCTTCACTGGGTTATTTGTTTTGTCGGTGTGGAGTTTGGTGAGTTCCTTGTAGATTTTGAATACTTGCCCTTTATCTGATATGTCATTTGCAAGTACTTTTCCCATTCTGTTGGTTGCCTATTAGTTTTCTTGATTGTTTCCTTTGCAGTGCAGAAGCTTTTTATCTTGATGAGGTCCCAAGAGTTCAGTTTTGCTTTCATTTCCCTTGCCTTTGGGGATGTGTCGAGTAGGAAATTGCTACGGTTGAGGTCAAGAACAGACACTTCTCCAAAGAGGACATCCAGATGGCCTACAGGCACATGAAATGATGCTCAACATCACTCATCATCAGGGAAACACAAATCAAAACCACACTGAGATACCACCTCA
>PISW01006167.1:86619-114857 GCA_004023785.1 Mungos mungo | reverse complement strand
GGGGGACGCTGAGGGGAGACCTGGGGGACTGAGTGGGGGGACTGAGGGGAGACCAGCGGGGACCTCAGCGGAGACCTCGCTGGGCGCCGTGTTCTGTCTCTAACAACGCCCAGGCGTACAGGGGCGTCCGCGTCCCAACCCGCCCATCCAGGGCCCGGAGACTGTCATCTTCCAAAATTTAACACCAGCCTGGAAAATGCTTGTGGCCGAGGATTCCGCGTTGGGAACTTAGCTCCGGGTAACAACCTGAAAGTCGGCCCCGGGACGCCTCGTCCGGCCTCCACGCCAGGCCCGCGCCCCGCGGGGCCGCCGCCGGGCTTCTTGCGTAGCGTTTCCTCGAGACCCCGCCCACAGGGCCCCATGCCCCGCCTTTTCCGGCACTCAACCGGAAATGATCTCCCAGGGCGGAAGTTAACGGGCTGTTGGAAAGTTGACGGCCGGCGGGTTTGGTTCGGTGGGGCGCGAGGCTGCAGGGAGGACCCGTAGTCAGGCGGAGGGCGCCTCCGCACGGCGACGACGTGGCCCGGCCGGACTTCCAGGCCAGATCCTGAGGACAGTGAGCTGGGTGGCCGCGGGGACGCACACCGAGACCCGCACCTCTGGGCAGCCGGGGCCGCTCCGCGAAGCCTCAGCAGCGCGGGCAGGACCTCAGACACTTCCCCTCCCGTTCCGCCTCCGGCTTTCGTCCCTTCTCTTGCTCAGGATCCTCTAGTTAGAGCAGGGTTGTGTATGGCCTCTGAGCGAGGAAGGACTTTGACATTTGCAGAGGGTTAGATGCGTAGCAGCCTCCGGCCTGGGGAAAGCGCGCGGGCACATCTGTGTGCCCTCAGGCTCTGTGCCTGCCGGATCGGAGGCTGGGAAGCGGTGAGGGGCTGAGGGCACTATGCTCATAAGTGCTTCCAGAGGGAACTGGTCTCTGAGACCCGGCGCGTTCGGACCGCCCGCGGGGACCATGGGCGACATTGGTCGGCGAGCTAGCGTGGCTGTTCACGGGGCCCGTTTGCCGCCTGGCTGGACGCCGAGAGATGCCGCGGCTCTGAAGCCAACGCCAGGGGCTCAGCGAATACATGGTCCTGGATCAGCGATGACGAGACAGGTGTGGACATGAGCTTCAGGAATTCCGTCCTGGTGAAACCTTCCAGTATGTGGTGCGACCTTTGCCTTTCCATTAAGGGTAGTGTTTATTTTATAACCACTGGGTTTTGCAGCTGATCACCAGGAGGTGCCCAGATGGCATTATCTTAGGGGCTCTGGGTCTGTGCTCCTGCCAGGCAGCTTTGTGGGGACACACTTCCTGCACTCGTGAGTCCTCAGGAAGACCGGGCGGCTTCCTGGGTGCCGCGGCTTGCTGCAGATAGAGGGCGCCTACTGGCATCCTGGATGGTCCCAGAACACCAGGTGCTTGTGCTGACTCTTCGCCTCCTGGGGATTCTGCGCCCACCCTGCACCTCTCCGTTTGGTGGGGATTGCCTGTGAGCCGCCCCCACCCGCACCCTTCTGGAGACCCACCTGCACAGCATCAGATGCAGCTGCCCAGCTGGCCCAACCCGTGACCACCCCTTCTCCACACGTGGCCCCAGGGCGGCACGCAGCCTGTCTGGGCTCCGTCCCGTGATGTGAGCCTGGCTTACCTCTGAACGGCTCTCTGATGCGTGGCAGCCTTGATACATACAGTGCTCGTGGCCAGAGCGTCTTGCAGGAGCACGAGGACTCTTCTCCAGCGTGGACAGTCTGTGTAGCTCGGTCTTACTTTGCCCTCACTGCCCCCTCTTCATTGTCATGGACACCATCTGTCTGCCAGTTGGGCCTTGAGACCTGCCTCCAGGCCACTTCCCACATGCTGCGCACAGAGCTGCCCTGGCTGCCAGACATTCTTGCCTTGGGGTGAGGCCTGCGTGGGGGGAGGGGGAGGGGGAGGCAGCAGACAGAGTGATATCTCCGAGGTGTCTCCTCTCTTTGCTTTGGGAGGAAAAACTGGGCCCTGAACCTGTCTCTAAAAGGCCTCTGGCGTCACACCACCTTCAGTGGTGGGAGTGTTACCCCGGCAGGCACCACAGCCTGTTGACTTGGGCATCAGGCCACTGTCCCCACGTGGGGCGGCTCCCTGTGCAAGGGCAGAGTTCCTGTGGCGTGCGGGGCGGTCAGCTTCGAGGCGCAGAGCGCAAGGGGCCCTCGGTCCAGCCCCAGCCCCGACCGCGTGCCTGCATCCGCGCTGCCGCCCCTGTTGCCGGAATGGGGGCGGGCTCGGCAGTCGCTGCAGCGTGCCCCGTGCCCCGTGCCCCTACGAGCCAGATGCCCTGCCGGCCCAGTGGCCCAACGCGTACATCCACCCCCCATTTGGTACGGTGAATGTGTCTTTGGGGTGCAAACGGGTAGACTTGCTGATGATGTTTGAGGACCCCCCTCCCCCAAAACGGCATCAGCCTCATCAGGCAGCGACCCCACACGGCCTGGAGGTGTAGTCAGATCAGAACCAGCCACATGCCAGTGTCCTGAGCCCGCACAGGTGGCAGACCTAGGCCTCAGTGTATGCGAGCTGCTGTGCCTGTCTCCGCACTGGGGGGCCACACATCCAGGCCACTGGCACCCTCCAGTCCTGGCTGGTAGTGGGCGGCCTGAGCCAGTAGGTGGCACCTGTCTGCGTTCCATCTCCCAGCAGGGATCAGGTGATCTGAACCTCACGTGGGGGTGTCGGCACTGCAGGACCCCCTCCCAAGGACTTGTCCCCCGGGTCTGGCCTCAGCCACTGGCCCTGGGTGGGGGGAGGAGGATGGGGCTGGGCCAGCAAGGAGATCTCCCTTCACTCTGACCGGGCAAAGTTACTTGACCTTTTTCTTGTGTCAGAGTAAGCATCTGCTGGAGGGGAGGCAGCTCTGACTCCCAGGGGGCCTGGTGGGGCTGGTGGAAAATGGGACAGTGGGCAGCCTGAGCCAGTGCCATGGCAGGCGTCCCCTGTACCCAGCAAGTATCACAGGCTCCCCTCCACAGCCTTCCCAAAACGGGACCCCCTGCAGCTTGGCAGATTCATGTCTGTTTTAGAAAACTGCCCTTTCTTTGGCTGGACGTTCAGAAGTTGCTTTGCTATCAGGCGCCCAGGTGGCTCAGTGGGTTAAGCCTCTGATTTTTGGTTTCGGCTCAGGACACAATCTCAAGGTTTGTGAGTTTGGGCCCCATGTCCAGCTCTGTGCTACCAGTATGGAGCCAACTTGGGATTCTCTCTCCCACTCCCTCTCTCCTTCTCTTTCTCTGCCCCTCCCCTGCTTGTTTGCTGGCTTACTCTCTCAAAATAAATAAACAATATATATATTAAAATTATATATCACATATATATAAGAAGCTGCTTTACTAGTCTCTCACTTTGCCCTGAAGGCCTTGAGCACTCAGGTCAGCTGCCGAGGGGGGGCCTGGCGTTGGCTCGCTGGCCGCGGAGCTGCTAGAAGGAGCCGCCTCCCTGAGACAGACTCAAGAGGCTTTGCAGAAGAGATCCGCCCTCCCGCCCGTGGCCTCCCCGGAGCCGGGCCCTACAGGTCGGCGCGGGTCAGCCCAACAGAGCCTAGGTCATCTCCGACTCACTTCCGAGCCTGCAGAGGTTACGTCCGGCCTCCTGTCCCACGAGCTCTCTTTAACAGGGTAAAACAAGAGGCTTCTGTGCTCGTTTTCCAGTCCTGGTATTTGCCACTGCCAGTCCCTCCCGGGGCAGGAAACACTTCGCCATGTCCCTGTGGGGCTGCCAGGGCCACAGTCACTGTGCCTGTTGTAAGTCCACAGGCCCCACACCCTCCCTGGGACAGAACGCTGACCAGCCTGCCCCCGCCAGCCCAGGCCCTGTGACACTGACCATGTGTCCCATGGTTTCACCCCTGTGGGACGTGTCTGTGGTCCTGGGAGGGTTGTGGGGGGTCTGACCTCCCAGCAGTCTGAGGCACTGGGCAGGCTCGCCTCGGGCCTCATGGTGCCTGTGTGCAGGCCGGCCACCTGCCCAGGGCCATGTCTTGCTCTCTGAGGAGCCTGGTCTCAGCAAGACCCGAGTGTGCCAATGGCCCAGGGTTGCCAACGTGCCCGCACATTCACGGCCTGGTGACGGAGACCGGTCCCAGCTCTGGCCTCTACCAGAGGTCACAGTGGCGCGAGGACGGCACTAGACGGCAGCTCCCTGTCTGGTGGGGCTGCTTCCTCCCCCTCCTCCCTCGGCCCTCCCAGGGTCCCCTCCAGGAGGGATCAGGGCACCCCTCACACACCAGTCTCTGGCTTCCGGCTGCTGTCTCACGAAGCCTGCCACGTCCTCCAGAGGCCCCGCCTACACCACCAGCTCGCCCGCATGGCGGAGCCTGGCAGCGGGGCCTGCGGCAGCCGTTTCTAGGCCACCAACCAGCCTGTTGGGTCTCACCAGCAGCCCCGCTAGCGCAGCTAATTTCAGCACAGTGTCTGGTCTCCCTGGACCTGGTCTGGTGTCTGCAAGGTGGCGGTCAGCTGGAGGACGAGTTGTTCCCGCTCCCCCTCCCCCGGCCCAGCGGCCCAGCAAGGTGAGGAATGCAGCTCCATACAGGCAGGAGAGCAGGTGTGCACCGCTGGGGCCACCGTGTGGTGTTGCGGTGAGGACGGGGACCGAGACCGCACCGCAGCGAGAGCCGTGCAGCACCGTGCCCCACGCGGCCCCTGCTGTCATGACGCCGCCCGCAGCTACCTAGCTGCGTCCAGGTGCCCCTGCCGTGTGCTTCCCGCATTGATCGCAGCTGCGGCCACAGCGGGGCCCCGGAGCAGCCCCCGGGCACACCAGGGCTTCCCCCACGGCTCTGCCTGTGCAGCCTGGAGAGAAGACAGGATTGTGCGGCAGGTACTGCCCGGCCCGGGGGGTCAGTCCAAACCTGGAGCGGTCCCGAGGGCTGACGGGATGCCCTGCTCTTGCGGCCCACCCCGTGTGAGCAGCACCGTGGGCCACAGGAGAGCCCCCGGCAGCCGGAGCAACACGGCGCAGGGCCTGGCAGGCAGGTAAACACAGGCCTCAGGGATGGGGCGAGGCTGGCCATCTGCCCCGGGAGGATGGCAGTGCCCTGGGCTCTGAACCCCCACCCCCTATAAATCCTTAATAAAAATAATCCCTCATTTTCCTGATGTGCCCCAGTTCCACGTCTCCTGATGCGTCACCGTTTTGATGCATGACAGGGGTCAGGGAGGCACAGCTGACCCCATTTCACAGAATCACACTAGGGAGGGCTTGAGAGCCCAAGGGGGCAGGGGCCCCCCATCCTGCCTTCTAGGTGAGGACACAACGACCTTTCACAGGCTCCCAGCCCAGGGGAGGTCACCAGTGCTCCTGCCAAGGGCCAGGCCCAGGCCTTTGCGAGGATTATGACTGGGAAGCTGTGCCTGACTGGTCTCTGTGGCTGCTGTTGCTGCCTGGGGGCCCCCTGCCCAGGATGCAGCCTGACGCCTGCGTCACTCAGGGGCCCCAGGGGCAAAGCTCGCCCAAGAGCAGGGCACCAGGGCCTACCAGACACCCAGAGCGCCGAATCTGAGGGGAACTAGATGTGGTCCTAGCCCTGACTGCACCCCCCTGAGGAGCAGAAGGCAAAGGGACTGTCTGCTTGGGCCCCATCCCGGGCCAGATGAGGAGCCTGGCAGACAAGGAACACCCTCTCCCTCCCCACAGCCCCCAAAGCCACTCAGCCTGGGCTTGGGCATCCCTGAGCCAGACACCACGTCGAAAGGCAGGACATTGCACCCCCGGGCTACGAAGAACAAGTGTGGCTCTTTCCAGCGTAGGGTGAACTGCAGCGTGGACATAGCCCCAGCCCTCAAGACAGCTACCCAGTCTACCCGCAGCTGGCCTGCGAACAGGGCGCAGGCCCAGATACCCTCGAGGGGACAGGATCACACCTGTGGGTGGCTCAGTTCCAGGGGAGGGCTTCCCATAGACCCTTCAGTCGACACTGCTGAGACCTCAGAGGGTAGAGTGTCTTGACCCTGTCTCTGTTACTCGTACCTAGCCTACGATGCAGCAGCCTGTTAGGGGCATGGAGGGACCGGGGTACAATCTAATGGCTGTCTTCGGTGGCAACACCCACCCAGCACTGTGGGAGACCACTGTCCAGGGCCAGAGCTGATCCACATTGCCTACTCCTGCACCTCCCACCCCCACAGGCTGGCAGATCTTGCAGGGTCAGGCGGAGTCCCTGGAGGAGGAGGGCAGGGGGTGGGGGCGGGGCCAGAGCCTGGCCCCCAGGTGGCAGGAGTGGGCGGGGCACCTGCCGGGGCTCTGCTCGCTTATGTGCCCGCTCATTCACTTGGTCCTCGCTGTCACTCACCATCACTTGGTCCTTGTCACTTGGCCCTTGCTGGCACCGTCCAAGGTAGGTCTGATCAACTGGCCCCGTGTGCAGAGCAGGAAACCGAGGCCGGGAGGGATTCTGGGGCTCGCCCAGGTCCCACTGGGCTGACCTGGACCATCCTAACCCCAGATGCCCCTGCCTGTCGGTCTTATGACCGAGGGCAGCTGCCCTGCGTGTCCCAACAGGCCCAAGACCACCCATGGGGAGGACCCCCTCGGTCTTCGGGAGGGCGGAGCGGGGGCGGGGGCGGAGCGGCCGAAGGGGGGGGGGGAGCCGCGTCCTGCGCCGTGCGCGCCGCCCGCAGTGCCCGCCGAGCGCCGAGCGCCGAGCGCCGAGGCCGGGGGCGTCGCGGGGCGCGCGGGACTGGCGGCCGGCTCCGGCGGCGCTGCGCGCAGGTAGGGCAGGCCGGGCGGGCGGCGGGGGCGGTGGGCAGGGCCGCCGCCCCCGCCCCCGCGAGCCCCCAACCACGTGGTTCTCCCGGCCAGGGGTGGGGATGATGAACTTGGGGTCTCCGGGAGGGGCACACCTGCATGCCCGTTGGCCGCCCCCCACCCAAGGGGCAGACTCCTGTCCACCAGGGTCTCCCCCCTGGCTACTGAGGGACCCTCCCACGACTCTTCCCAGTGTGGCTGTTCTGTCCCTATCTGACCAGGCTCCCACCGCAAATGGGGATCTTCCAGCCAGGAGTCCCCTCCGCAGGCTGACGCAGACAGGGTCACACTCCTGTCAACCCCTGCCCACCCTCCCAAGGTCCAGAAGGCCAATCCCATGGCTCTCAGCCTCAGAGATGGGAGCAGCAGGGCCTGGGGGGCAGTGAGGGACTCCTTGGGCCCCTGGAGTGGGCCGAGGTGGGGGAGGAGGCAGGGAGCAACCCGCTTTGCCAGGCTGGTGCTCGAGCAGAAACTGGGCCAGACGGTTTGTGGACAGTACTTGGAGCAGCGCTAGGCAGGAGCAAGCTGCAGCACCCCCCCCCCCCCCGCCCCAGTCCCAAACCTGCAGTGCAGCCTGGGACCCCAAGGTTCTCAGCACCTCCTCCCCGCAGCCTCGAGGCCAGAGATGCAAATTGCAGCCAAATCCTCCCGGCCCGGGATTATCTTCCTCTGGGTAGGCTTCCCCATGCAAATGGGAAGAAAGGCCCTGGAAGGAAACCAAGTAGGGCCCCACCCCTTACATGATGGTCTGGGTTGCCCCCTCTGCAACCAGGGTGGGAAGTAGGCCTGGCGGTTGTGAGGGTGGGATTCTGGGAACCCACCTGTGCCGTCTGCCCGGCCCTGCTGTCGCTGCAACACTGTCCCTTTCTTTCCAAACCAGAGACCAGGCAGTGGTAAGGCTTTCCTGGGGGTGGGAGGCGAGGCCTCAGAGCTCGGAGTAAAGTTTTCTCCAAAGCTAATTAGCTCCATGAGGGGCAGGGCAGGCACATGGGGCCTCATTAGTGGGGCCTCGGCTCCAGGCCCACCCTGCACCCTGTGGACTGTGCGGGTGCCTATGTGGACCCTGGGAAACGGGTGGTGAAGCCCCTGGGGACCTCCCAAGCCGTAGATTGGGTGTGCAAGGGTGGGCCGCCCTCCCTCCTCTGGGTGGGGGTGCCCTCACCGGTGGGGAGGGGGCATCTGGGGTGACTGTAGGCTGGCAGGCCCCTGGCTGTTGCTTCCCGTTGTGCCCTCCAGCCCCAGGCTGGCCACTTCCGAAGCCCCCGACGCGATGGAGGAGTGGGACGTGCCCCAGATGAAAAAAGAGGTAGAAAGCCTCAAGTACCAGCTGGCCTTCAAGAGGGAGATGTCCTCCAAGACCATCCCTGAGTAAGTCCCCCGGACCCACGGAGCCCCGCCCACTCAGGGCTGCCAGCCCGCACCTGCATCTCATTTCCCTGCCCCGTGCCTTTTGCATGAGCCAGAATCACGGCCCCTCACCCTGCCCGCCCTGCCCGCACACAGGCTCCTCAAGTGGATCGAGGAGGGGATCCCCAAGGACCCGTTCCTGAACCCCGATCTGATGAAGAACAACCCGTGGGTGGAGAAGGGCAAGTGCGCCATCCTGTGACCCCCCAGCCCCGCCTCTCGCCTCCTTGTAGGGGGGACACCTCTATAAAGGTGTGACTTTTATAAAGATTCTTTGAGGACGTGTGTGCTTTTTGTACATTTTCTGATGGAGGAAAAGCAACAGCGCAGCGTCAAGCCTGGGCCCTGGGGCGTCTGGCGGGGGACCCAGGGCACCCCGCACGGGGCCAGGCGCTGGCGCGGCCGCGGCTACAGCAGGTCCCTGATGTACAGGCTGCGCCGCACGGCGTTGGAGACGCCCTCCTTGAAGCGAAACCAGACGTCACTGCTGCCCACCGCTGTGCCTATGCGCCGCTCTGTCGCATCTGCGTCCGGGGCCGCATCTCCTGCGGAGGCCACATGGTTGCTCCTCTGCCTTGCTCCAGGCCCCCCCCCCCGCCCTCCCCCCACACACCTGCATTCAGGGCTGGCGCTCTCTTGATGACCACACGACCAAAGAAGTCTCTCTCGGGCTGAAGAAGGTGGGGTGGTCAGGGTCTGGGGGACAGATCCCCGAAGGATGGTCCCCGCTGTGAGGGGAGGCCCTAACGGCTGAGGGAGCAGACGCCCACTTCCCCTCCCGGCCTCCCTCCACGCTCTGCGCGTGCCCCTTCAGGTCCTCAGGACCCACCCAGCGGCAGGAGGGAGCCGTAGCCACGTCCAAACTGAGTCAAGAGGAGCCCCCTTTGCTGAGCAGCGGGGAACTGGCAGACCCCCAGGGCCGAGCCCCAGCCCCACCCACACCTGCCTGGCCGGAGCCCCTGGGCCCACACCTGCTCCTCCAGGGCCGCCTTCTTCAGGATGCGCTCCAGCCGCTGCTCCTCGTGGCTGTGTGAGGTGGGAGGCTGTGTCCCTTTCTCCCCAGCACCGGCCTGGGGCGCCCCCTCTGCCTGCAGAAACAGGTGGTGAAGGCTGACAGAGCAGGGCCACTCCAGGGACAAGGTCCCTTCCAACAGCCCTCCCCTCCTGGGTCTGGCTCTGGCCCGGAGCCCCGGAGGCTTACCTGGGGGCTGTCCTCAGCACGGGCCAAGGCCTCTGCCCGCCGCATCTTCTCCATTTCAATCTCGTGGGCAATGAGCTGCTTGGCCTGGTAGGTGAGGGGCTTGCGTGTCGGCAGCTCAGGAAAGCGACAGACCTCCTCCACGTTCCTGCTCTCAGCGTGGGTACAGAGACGTGCCTGGTCAGCAGGGACAGGCAGGGGCCACCTCCATACTAGTCCGAGATGCCAAAACGCAAGAGCTGCAGGACGGGCAGTGCCTGAGCCCCACGGCAAGAAGAGATTACCTTCGCCAAGCCTCAGTTTCCCCAACTATATGTGGGCACGAGAAGGAAACCACCCCAGGGCTGCAGAATGAAGAAATGAGACAACGTGGCAGGGCCTGGTCTCGGGGCTGGGGCTGAGCACTTGGCCTGGAACTGGCACCACTCCTGCCTCCCCACGGCTGGGACAGAGGCAGGTGTGCACTGTGCCTTGCTGGGTAGCAGGGCCCCAGGGAACACCTCGGGATGGGGAAGCAGAGCCCGGGGGAGCTCCAGGGCCCCCTCGGGACACTGTGGCAGCCAGAGCCTCCGCAGTAGACCTCAGACCCCAGCACTGTGCCTCACTAGGGCTGCCCCTCCTCACAAGGGACATGGGCTGAGCAGGACCTGAGCCCCTGCAGCCGCCCCCACAGACGGCAAAACTGAGACACCCGGGTTGCCACGACCACGCTTTCATGTTCCTGGCCCAGAGACCGCCACGGCACCTGCAGCCCAGCCCCTGCCCCGTGCCGCACTGACTCACGGCTCTAGCCGGTAGACATAGTGCCCGTCGGGCATGCGCTCCTGGCGGTAGGTTAGGCTGTAGGCAAGCATGATGCCCACGAGGCTGGCCAGCTGCTGTTTCTCTCGAGTGCTGTACAGCTGTGTGCTCACCTACGGGCAGGGACAGGGACACTGAGCACGGCCAGGGCCCCCCCCACCCCGGGCAGCCACAGCCCCGGTGTGGCCGAGGCACTCACAGGGCGCAGCTTGGGCGCAAGGATGTCCAGGAGCAGGCAGAGGGCATCCAGGACGAGGGCCTGAGGTGCAGCTCGGCTGCGGGTGGCGGGTGTCAGGCCCGACACCAGCGTCTGGACGAGGGCCTGTGTCCTGCTCGTCCGGTTCTGGGCCTGGGGCGGAGAAGGAACCCGGCCTAGGTCACCCGGGACCTCTGGGCCGGACCCGAGCCCCGGGCAGGGTGCAGGGGCACACCTCCTGCTGGCTACTGGGGAAAGCGATCCTCGGCACATGGCTGGAGGCAAAGAGCAGGTGGAAGGCGGCGGGCAGGAAGGGCAGGTAGCGCAGCAACTGGAAGTTCTGGCTGTGGTGGGCAGCCCGGCTCAGCAGGTCGTCGAGGGCCAGCCAGTCGAGGGCCGCGCACACGGCCCCCAGGCTGGAGTCCCGCAGCCGCAGCCGCAGGAAGTTGTCGAACAGGCCCTGGGGGGAGCGGGTGGGGGTCCCCAGCCCGCTATGTAAGCGCTGCGCACCACGACCCTCTGCCTCCCGCCGGGCCCAAGTGCAGGGCCTCAGGGACATCTACAAACACCAGCAAGGGCCCCGAGGGCCCAAAGACGCAGCCCAGAAGGCCCAGTCTGCCACCCCCGCTGTTCTGACCACATCCCCGACAGACGCGGTGAAGAACCCGACCCCCTCCCTAAAGGAGGTTCTATGGTCGGAACCAAGGGCACAGAAGCCCCGATCCCGATCCACGTGGGAGTCCCGTCCCCTCAGGCTACGGCACAGCCCCTCCCCGGCATGGATTCCAGATTTACGAGATCGCCCGCTAACCCAAAGCTGCTTAGGGAGGCAGCTTATCCCAGGAGTGGGGAGCATCTGTGCCGTCCGCCCCAGCCAGATGGGTCCCGACCAGCAAATGGAGTGACCCCACCACGACCCGGCCCACCTCCCCTCCCTGCCAGCCCATGCAGGGCGTCCCCCCCCCTGCTTGCACCAGTTAGTCCCCCCGCCCAGGGCCTCTGCCTGTTTGCCGTCCTCTCTGAGAGATCTCCCCCGAGCCCCGTGTCCACCACCCCTCACTCCCATCCTGGCTCCTTGACACACCATCCGAAGCGTCTCCCACCCAGCGTCCAGGAACAGCCGCACAGCCAGGTGCTAGCCCGCCGGCAGCCCCCAGAACGGTCTGGGAGCAAGATTACCTGCACCACCTTCTCACGCTCGCCCGCGGAGGCAGCCACGTGCAGGATGTGATAGAACCGCTGGGAAGCCGAGGTCAAAGGCGCCACGGTGGCACGGGGCCCCAAACCCGCGTGCCCATCACCGAGCAGGAGCGTGGCGGGGGGCAGGGCCAGGTTCTGGCCCCAGCGTTGCCTGCAGAGGGGGGCCGAGGCTGGAGTGGAGCCCTGCCTCTTTATCCCTCTGAGCCGCACCCGAAACGGCCCGGAGTGTGCACGCGGTGATGCCCCAACAGGACGGCGGGGGAGGCCAGGTGCCCCCAGGACCCGGCAGCAACGGTCTCTGCTGGAGGCAGGGCTGGCCTGCCCACTTACCTCTGGGCCCGGGGCAGCTGGAAGACCTCCTGCCACACGGAGAACAGCCCCTTGCGCTGGTCCTTGAGGCCCACGTGGGTGGTCTGCACGTCCCGCACGCTCAGCTGCCGCCGGCCCCGCCCGTGCAGGAACTGGGCACAGGGCGTGCGGGCAGTGAGAGGCGGCTGAGCCCTGCCCCACCCGGCGGCGCCCCCGCCCCTGCCCGCCCGCCCACCTGCAGGGTGTTGATGCAGGCGCGGATGTCATTGTCCGTCTTCTCACAGAGAGCCGCCAGCGCGCCTGGGTCGGCCTGCATGCCCCGCCGCAGGGAGATCTACGGGCAGGCGGGAGGGTAGGTGCTCTCCCCCCCAGAACCCCCCCCCCCAAGGCCACCTCTTCCCGAGAACACAGGCGAATACAGGTCCAGCGGCCCAGCCTCGCTCTGTGCTCGGAACCGTCTACTGCCAGTGGGCAAATTGGTCCAGTCTCTCCCCACACCCTGGGGTCTGCTAGTGGAGGGGACCCGGATGGGAGACAGGATCAGGACAGGGGTGGCCTCCCCCCACCCCACAGCTGGCCACACGGCCCCCTGGTCGCGTGTCCCCCACCGCGGCCCTCACCCACCTCCTGCAGCCGCTGCACCAGCCTGGAGGACAGCGTGGGCGGGAAGTGGAGCAGGAGGGCCTGCTGCCGCAGCTGCCGCAGGGAGGGCGCGAACCTGCAGGGGGCGGAGTGGTGCACACAGCCCGCCCCAGGGGTGCGGGCAGCAGGGCAGGGGTGGGCTGCCCTGCCCGGGGGGGGGGGGCCCTCTGCCCTCCTGGGGGGCCCCCGCAGACCCCTCCCCCACTCACTGGTCATTGCAAATGCAGATGATAGGTCTCTTCAGGAGCCCCCCCTCGGCCCGGCGCCGCCCCCCACCGGTGGGGACGGCCGGACCCCCGGACTCTGCTTCCTGCGGGCCCTTGCGGTCCAGGACACTCAGAAGAACGTTGATGGCGGCCTGGGGTGTGGGCGGAGGGCGTGGTGAGCCCCAGCCCGTTGCTCGCCCAGCTGCCCGCCCACCGGGGCGCCCAGGAGGCCCACCACGGGGGCCCCGTCGATCTCATCCACGACCAGACAGTTGGGCTTCCCGCCAGCACCCAGCACCGACTCCATCTGCGTGGCTGCCTCGATGCACGTTCGGAAGGCCTCGGGGCTGCGGTCGTCACTGGAACGAGTGAGGCCAGAGGAGGGCCTGTCAGGGCAGCGCGGCCTCGGGCAGGGAACGACCAGGGCCCCCGGCAGGACAGGCTCCCAGGGCTAGGCCAGCAGGCCCGCAGCTCGAGACCACCCCGTGACAGGGCCACCCCGCGTCCCAGCGAGCCCTGACAAAGAGTGAGCTCCGTCGCCCGTGAGCCCAGGGCCATGCCCTGCCCCTGGCCCGCCAGAGTTTCTGGGGACTCAGGACGGACGGGAGGCTGGGCACGTACCTCGCGTTCAGCTCCACCACGCAGTAGCCAGCTTGCCGCGCAATCACGTGAGCCAGGGTGGTCTTGCCCAGCCCCGGGGGCCCGCAGAGCAGCGCCACCTGCGGCCCAGACAGACAGGCTACCACCTGCACCACTGCGGAGCCCCCGGCCAGCCCTTGAACCTGAGAATCCTGCCCCCTGAGGCCCACTGCTAAGGGACGTGGCCCCACTGGTGAGCACAGAACAGGCCGCACCCAGCGTGCTTGTGCTGCGTGCCACCGCTGCGGAGCCAAAGTCCCGCCTGAGACCAGCAAAGGGGAGATCTGACGGAGACACGGCCACCCGCTGTCACCGTGTCCTGGAAGGGCACAGGGTCCTCCAAAAAGCAAACCTCACCTGAGTCTTTAAAGCAGACTCAAGTTCCAACTCCCGTCACACTCCACGCCAACACCCTGATGTCCTGATACCCGCAGCCGCAGAGACAGTTCACACGCCTCACGGCCCCCAGGGGCTGCAAAGGCACTGGCCCCAAAGACGTATGTGGCACGGCCAGGTGGGGCTCACCTTCTGCCGGGGCCGCCGGCTCGGGTCCAGCTCAGCCTCTAGCATGTCCTCCAGCACCTGCTCGTGGCTCTTCCACCTGCTGGAGGCGGTGGCCTCCTTGCCGCCGCGGGCCAGCTCCGGACCGGGCCTCGGCCTCCCGGCGGGCCTCTCCCGGCCGAACACCACCGGGTCCCACAGCTTCAGCCACTTGAGGAGGCAGCGGTTAGTGAACTGCAGGACAGGAAGCGTGGCCTGGAGGAACCGCCAGCACCAAGGCTCCCCGCGCCCACCCTGTTGTCAGCCTGCTACTGTGAGCCCAGAAAGACGCACGGGCATGCGGGCGCTAAGTAACGAGTCACCCAGCCAGTGAGTGACAGAGTGAGGCTCACACCAGGACCTCCCTCCCGACCACCCCAGGCCTTGGTCCCGACGTGTCCCAGCGTCAGCTGCTATGACAGTGGCAAAGGAAACAGAGGCTGCCGGCAGGGAGGCCTGGAACCCCCAGCCCAGGTCACAGGTGACCTGCAGAACGCCAGTCCCACACCGGCCTCGGCTTCCCCACCTACATTTGCAAAGGGCGAATCCAAACCCTCCCCTCCCTGCCCACGACCCTCAAGCTGACAATAACGACTTTTTGACAACAAAGAGATGGGTCACACTTGAAAGAGAACAAGAGAACGAGGCCTCACGTCATCACTGAGCAGCTCTGTGTAGCACCGAGGAGCAAACTCATCCACCCAGAGGCAGGGCTGGGAGTCACCCTGGCCGTCAGCCAGCTCTTCCTCGGGGGCCCCCGAAGTCTGACCCTCCTCTCCCACCTCCTCGGACCTGAGGCTGGACAACATCCTGCCCTGAGCTGCGGGCCACTAGAGAGACCACACCTCCCCCGCCCCCAGCTGAGTACAGGCTGGAGGTCAGGGTCCCGGGGCTGGAAGGGTCCACCGTGTCACCTGCGGAGCGTGTCTGAGAGCTGACCGGCCTCCTCGAGCAGGCGCCGCCTCCGCTGTGCAAACAGCAGGGATGGGATCAGCGTGTCTCGGGGGCGCAGTCAGCCCAGAGCTGCCCTTCTCCTCCCAGCAGATCCTACCTCACTGTCCACCTGCTCCTTCAGGGACGCGAAGGACACACCCAAGAGGTCCAGCTGGCCACGGCCTCGCCACCAGACGTTAGGGAAAGGGTCCTGCAGGGAAGCAAAGACACCACTCGTCATTTCTCGGAACATAACCGCCCACAGACGCCCGCTCACAGTGCTGAGGGACCCAGGTGGCGTTTTCCAATGACTACAGACCAGGACAAAGACATACCCGCTCCCTAAACAAGAATCCTAAGGAGAAACTGCACTAGAACAGAGGCAGCTCTGAGAAAGGAAAACACAAGAAAAAGAGAAGAGAAGAGAAAGAAGAGACAAAGAGAAGGGGACCGAAGGCCCTCCCAGGTGGATGACGGCAGACCAGGCGAACACCATGAGGGGTCCGCAGCGTCCAAGGTGGGTATGATGTCTGGGACCCTCTCCTGGAGGGCAATAAGCCTGCCAAGCCTGTTTGAGGGCTGTTGCCAGCCCCTCCCCCCACTTGTGGCCACACAACACCCACCTGCACCCCTGTGCCCACGGGGTCATCCCGCAGCACCAGAAAACCCCGGCAGCCACCAGTGGAGGTCACAGTGACATAGTCCTCCAGGACAGGGGGCCGCCTCAGGACTGGATTTCGGGCTGCTGGAGAGGCCTGCAGGGGACTCACGTCAGCACCAGTGTCCAAGGGCCTGGGAAGGGACAGACACTGACTCGGGGACACTCTCCTGTTACCATCGGAGGGGGAACCCAGGTCCACGCTTGACTATACACCCCTCCCACACACACTGAGCCCCAGGCCTCCCAAAACCTGGGACCCTCCCCAAATCCCTGGGACATCTGTGCCCCCGGCCACACACCCCTTGTCCCACAGTTCAGCGGGGACCTCCGGACTCGGTGGGGGTGTGATGTCCCCAGCAGGAGAGTCGGGAGGGGGCGGCTCTTCCATCTGCTCAGGTCTGAAGTTCAGCTTCTTCACGACTTCCAGCCTGAGCCGTTTGACCCTGGGGGCTGGGGAGACAGACCAAGTGTCAGAGGCTCTTATTCAGCCTCACACCCCTCCTCTATACCCTGGGCCTCTGAGGACATACTGGGGGGCAAGGCCCTGTCCCTCGAGTCATGGTCGGCCAGCTGCCTCTTCCGGGCACTGCCTTTGTGGTCCCCTGAAGGTCCGCCTGGAGAGCAGTGAGTGGCAGCATCCCCTCCAGCAATGGCCTCCTCGGACGTCAGCCGGGACCGACACCCCGTGGGCCAAGGACCCCTGGAAGGCGACAGGTCGGCTGTCCCTGCCGAGAGAGAACGTTGACAGCAGCGGCGCCAGGTGAGCCTGTACAGGCAACAGTTCCCGCGGCTGGCGGCGCTGGAGGGCCCTTCTCGATCCGATGCACCCCCGCCTGAGCTCGCCGAAGCCTCCCGGCCCCCGCCCGCCTCCCCTCCTCCGAGCAGCCCTCCTGGATTACAGCGGACGAGGCCGCCGCGGGGCCCGCGCCCACCTTCCAGCTCGGCCAGCACCTCGAGCTCGGCGGCGAACCGGCTGTAGAAGTCGTCCTGGGGGCCCCCCAGCTCGGGCTCTGGGTCCCCCATGGCGCCGTCTCCCGCAGCACCAGCCCTCCGCTCCGAACCTCCCGCGCAGCCGCCGGTGCCGCGCGCCGTGCCCACCCCTCGCGTCCCGGCGCCGCCAATCAACGGCCGGCGTGCCCGGCGGCGCTCGCCATTGGCCAACGGGAGGAGCTGAGCAGAGGCGGGGCTGCGCGCGCAGGCCGAGCGGGGCCGAGCCAGGGCTGCGGCCCCGAGCGCTCACCATTGGCTAGCACGCCCGCCTGTCTGCGACATGGGCGGGGAGCGCGCCGGGCTGAGCAAACGCGCCCGAGTCGAAGCGGCGGCCTCCGGCGCTCACCATTGGCCCGCACGGCCGCCTGTCGGGGGCGTGGGCGGGGAGTGGGCGGAGCTGCGCGCTCCGGCAGGGCCTGTGAGGAGTGACTGCGGGGTCGCTGGGCCGCCAGGCGCGGGGGCGTAGTGCTGGAGCCAGGGCCCGGCAGTGTCCTCGCGGCCCCGGGCGGCCTGGCTGGGCTACAGGTCGGTCCGGAGTGGCGGGGGTGGGCTGCGGGAAGTGCTCCCAGAACCCGCGGGCCAGTGCCCATCAGACGCGAGGTGCTGCCGGGGATGAGGGTGTCTGCTTCGAGGCCGGGGTGGTGGGGAGGAAGGTGAGGGCGGAGATAGCCCCCCTCGCTCGGCGCCTCCGCCCGCCCCGGCTGACCTGGGCTGCCCCGGCCACCGGGGGGCGCAGCAGCTCCTCTTCCTCTCGGGGAAACGGCTCCCATCGCGCGTTGCAGGACTGTTCCAGCGGGGTCCGCAGGGGTGGGCTGGGGCGCAAGACGCGTCTCCCGGGGTCTGGGTCGGACAACCCCACAATCGGAGCTCAGAAGTGAGGGTGGAAAAGCATCTAGTGCACGCGGACGCTGCGTCGGTGGCTTCACACCGGGGACCCTGGAGAACAGTGGTATACACGCCGGTTGCGCAGGACGCTGACGTGCGCTGGACTCCCCAGAGGCCCCACTGCGTTGCAGGCCCCCAGCATGGAAGCAGGCCTAGTAGAGAGCCCGTCGGTGGTGTACCAGAGCCAGGACTTCCTGGTGGTGAACAAGCACTGGGACCTGCGCATCGACAGCAGGATGTGGCGTGAGACCCCCTCTCTCCAGAAGCAGCTGCGCCTCCGCTTCCCCGAGTTAGCGGACCCTGACACCTACTATGGGTTCAGGTGTGCAGAGGCCAGGCACTGGTGGCCCGCAGCGGCCTCCGCGGGAGGGAAGTGGCCACCCCCAGTCTAGCCACCCCTGATCCCCTGCCCCATGCCAGGTTCTGCCACCAGTTGGACTTCTCCACCAGCGGGGCCCTCTGTGTGGCCTTGAACAAGGCTGCAGCGGGCAGCGCTTACAAGTGCTTCAAGGAGCGGCGTGTCACCAAGGCTTACTTGGCTCTGGTAAGGCCTGATCCTTTGAAAGGCAGGGGATTCCCCAGAAGTGGTGGGTGGCCCTGAGAGGAGCTTGTGACCCTCCACCTGGCAGGTGCGGGGACATGTCCAGGAGAGCCGGATGACCATCAACTATGCCATCGGCAGGAACAGCACAGAGGGTCGGGCTCACACCATGTGCATCGAGGGCACACAGGGTATGCGGGGCTGGGGGGTGCGGGTCTGTGGGGGGGACATCCCTGGGGACCAGTGGGGGGGAGGGGGTCCACTGGGGACCCTGAGTGGGCAGGGCCAGCCAGGGCAGGTGAGCTGGGTCGGAGCGGATTGGGTTCTGGGCTGGTCCAGCCAACCTTCGCCCCTGTCTTCCTCCTTACAGGCTGTGAGAACCCAAAACCAAGTGTCACGGAGCTGGTGGTCTTAGAACACGGGCTGTATGCGGGGGACCCCGTCTCCAAAGTGCTGCTGCAGCCCCTCACAGGTATGTCTGGGGACGGGGACCAGAAAGCCGTCCAGGCCCCTTTGCTGTCTCTTAGTGGTGTCCCTCGTGCCCCTGACGTGGTGAGCACCTGGCACCCCCATCCCGTCGGGCAAGATGCTGCGGTGTCCCTTTTGTTGCGTTCGAGGTGAAACGGTGGCACAGGGCCAGAGTGGCCTGCCTGGGGCCGCCCCTCTACCTCAGCTGCCCGCGGGGTCTTGCTCCTGGATGCGAGGGCCTCGGAAGGCCAGCAGGGCTTCTGCAGCTCGCCCGGCCCTGCCCCCACCCACAGGGGCTCTCGCAGTTGACCGCTTTTCAAGTTCTGGCCTGGTCGTTTGCACCAGGAAACGGGGAGGTCTGCCATTTTCAGGGGTTTCAGGGGGCCTCAAGACAGCAACAGGACAGGGTTGGGGTGATGTGAGCCGGCGGGGGTGGGCATGGGATGGCACCCCCACCCAAGCGGCTCCCTCGGCACCCCCACAGGCCGGACGCACCAGCTCCGCGTCCACTGCAGCGCCCTGAGCCACCCTGTCGTGGGGGACCTGACCTACGGGCAGGCGTCGGGCCGGGAAGACCAGCCCTTCCGCATGATGCTGCACGCGTTCTACCTGCGCATCCCCACCCGCGGCGAGCGTGTGGAGGCCTGCACGCCCGACCCCTTCGTGCCCGCCCTCGATGCCCGCTGGAGCCCCCACACCCTGGTGCAGCCGCTGGACCAGCTCGTCCAGGTCCTGAGGGCTGCTCCCGACCCTGAGCCCGCAGACGGGAGCCCCAGGCCGTGCAGCACCCCCACGCCCCCGCCCAGGCCCCCCGAGACAGAGGCTCAGCGAGCCTCGTGCCTGCAGTGGCTGTCAGAGTGGACACTGGAGCCTGACAGCTGAGGGCAGCGCGGCGGGTGGGAGCGCCGGCTGGGGCCCCTAGGGGTGGGGGCTGCAGGGGAGAACCCTAGGCCCGTCCCAAGTCGGGGGTGTCCCCGTGCGCGGCCCCACTGCAGACAGGGACCAAGGCCTTGGCTGCTGCGACGAGACCTGGAGAGGGGCCGGAAGGCCAGCAGGGGGAGCCAGGCCGCCATGAGTCTGGAGGATAGGCCTTCCTCCAAGGCCCCTCCCCCAGGAGAAACAAGGCCTGCTTCCTGGCTCCACTGCTCCATCCCTCCTGGCTTGTTTTAGTAGATCTGCCCAGGGCCACCCTGCAAGAGGCAGAGCCAAGAGCTGAGCCAGCCTCGAGTTGGGCCCCCCGGGGCCCCCAGCCCAGGCCCCCGGGCACCCTGCTTCTCGCTGTTCTCAGACCTCCTGTGCTAGTCAGCCTCGCCTGGCTGGGCGTCCCCCGCACACCCTGACCCATCCTGCCTATACGGTACTGCCTTGTGCCTTTGCTTCTACCAGACTCCGCCCGGGGACCTCCTGTCCCCCCGAGTGGCGTGTGGGGGAGGGTCTGAGCCGCCCCTCTTGGCCCTCTCACAACGCTAGGCAGCCAGCGGCCCTGGATTTGGGCTTGGGAGCGAGGACGGCCGGCCCCTCTCCTTTCAGTCCCGGACGACACAGCCCCGTCAGCCTGCTGCAGCTGAGCGTCGGGGGCTCAGAATAAATACTCGGTGTCTGACCCCATGAGTGATCGTGAATCTTTTGGGGGGCTTGGGGGTCCCAGATCCCTGCATGGGGCCGACCTCTGCCCTGGGCCCCCCAGTAGGACCCAGGGTGGACCATGAATGAAGACACGCTGAAGGGAAACCTTGGGGGGGAGGGGCTGCTGACCTGTCCTTCCCGCGCCGTGCAGAGGGCACCCCATGGCCCTGCTGAGAGGGCCGGGCTCCGGGTGGAGGACCGTCTGTTCCTGGAGATCCTGGTTCTGGCCAGAAACATCGCAGCATCCGTCGGCTCTCAGCAGCCCTTCCTAGAGCTGTGGTCTGCACATCTGCCTCAGGACCCCTCCCCCCACCGTCTCAGAATGCCAGCCAGTCTCCAGGGTGGGCACTTCTGGCTGTGGGAGACCAGGAGGCTGGCATGACCAGCCACAGGACAGTTGTCGGGGTGCACTGGCCTGGTGGGGCCCTCGGGCTGGGCCTGCAAAGCAAACGACAGAAGTCTGAGGGCCGGATACGCCTTGTGGTCCCCGAGGTCGGGAGGCCAGATGGTGAGGTGCACAGGGTTTGGCACCGTTCTCGGGAACATTCTGTGTTGGCTGCTGCTCACCATAAAAGATCTTGGCCCCTTGATTCCCCCAGGACCCAGAAAGCCACCTCCAGGCCAGGTCTAGACCGTGCTTCCTACGAGTAGGCTGGGAGGTTGTCCCCCACCATCCTGTGAGGCTGCAGTGACCAGACACGGGGGCGCACATAGCCCACTGCCCCCCATGCCCTGGCCGTGGGTGTGCAGGCATGGAGGGTGTGGAGATCCAGCGGGCGCTCCAGGGCAAGGGGCACAAGGACAGCTTCCTCAGGCAGGCGGGGCCGCTGCAGGGCACAGGCATGTGTGCTGGTGGGGCACCGCTCCCCGCCGTGTGGGAAGGACAGCTGGACTCCCGTGAGGCCTCAGTCGGTCGCTCTGGCTGTTGGCGCCTTAGGCCCTGGGTCAACACGCCTGGTTGGCCGTGAGGCTGGCTCCCTGGGCACGTGCAGCTCTCCTGGCGGTGCTGACGACAGCAGCTTGGTGGCTGAACCAGCGCCGTGGGGTTCAAGGCCCCGGTCACCCCCGGGCCCTGCCCCCCTCAGCCGGGGATAAGGTTCCACGGCACCTCCCGCTCTGCCGTCCTGGGCAGCAGCTCTTTGCCACTGAGACCACCTGCCTGGTGCCCTCAGCCCCTCCCCACCTCACCGCACACACGCTTACGGACACACAGGCTCACGGGCTGCAATAATCCACATGGGCCTGGTGTCCCTGCAAGGAACACATCCATCAGACGTCCCCGTGCTTGTGGCTGCTCCCAGGCAGGTGTGTGAGCACAAAGACACCAGCACACACGACAGATGCAGACACACACGTGTACGAACACACAGACATGGTCCCCAGCGGGAAGGTGTGTGCGCTGGGTGGCTGCCAGCCGTGAGCTCAGCGTCTCGCTCCGCTGGGGCTGGAGGGCAGGTGTCTGCTGTGCTCAGGGTCCCCAGGGGCGGACACAGCTCCGTCACCTGGCACAGCCCTGGTCCCTCCCCTACACGTCTGCCTGGCAGGCATCACTGCAGGAGTGGGTGGCCAGGCAGGCAGGGTGCTGGGTGAGGCATGGAGCTGAGCGGGGACACCCGTGTCCGCACCCGGCACCAGCCCTGTGCCCCAGGGCTCGGCTGCAGGGGCTGACACACCCGGTGGGCTGGGGTCACTAGTGTCTGGAGCTCCTATCACCTGGCTTACACCCCCTGCGTTGGACCGCCACCGCGGGGCGCGGGAGCAGACAGATGGTCTTCCAGCCCAGGTGAGAAGTGAGGGCGGGGGCAGGGCGGCGGCCACCCAGACCTCCAGGGCACCAGCTGTGACTCCGTCTCAGTGTGGCTCTGGCTGGGGAGCCGCGCCTCTGTCAGCTTCCACTTTACCCCCTGCCTAGGATAGGAATCCTAGAAGCCCACAGGCACCCGACACCCTCCTTAGGGCCTACCTCCATCCGCAGGCTGGGCAGAGCTGCCTGGGGCCAGTGGTGGGGGTTGGGGCCGGAGGCAAGGTCTCTGGCTGGGTGTTGGAGGCCCTGGAGGAGAGGAGAGCTTTCTAGATCGCCCAGGTATGGGAACAGGTTGGGGAGCCCCCAAAGCCTCACCCCCAGCTGCCTGCAGGGACTTCCTGGGACCACCGCCCTCCCCTGCAGCTGTGACGAGATGTGTTTATTGGAGACACCAAAGCCGACAGGTCCCACGAGCCCCGACCTGCGATAAGGAAGGCCCGGCCCCCTCCTGCCGCTCCCTGTGGCTCCACGGAGGCATTGTTTGTGGGGTTGTTACCCTCCCCAAAGACAGAGAGTCGCACTTCTGGGGCAGCCATCCTGTGCGACCCGGACCGCACTGCCCTTTCGGTGCCCCGTGCCGCGGAGGGCAGGGGACGCTGATGGGGGGGGGCCTCATCACCTCCTCCCTCCTCTCCAGCTTGTCCTGGACCCACCGCCTGTGACCCCACACCTTCCCGCACAACCATGGGCCCGAGAGCAGGTGAGACTGCCCCCCTCGCAAAGGGGCACCGTGGACCCTCCGGGGGCGGTTCCCAGGTCAGGCTCCCCTCAGGTGGCAGGACCATCTGTGGTCATAGGGACGCAGGGAGCCCCGGGCAGACCCCTGACGGATGCCCCCGCCAGCAGGCCCAGCCAGGCGGGGGGGCGGGGGGGGGCCGTCAGCCGCTCACGGCCCATTCTGTTCCAGGTGCCCCGGTGAGCCCAGGCCTCGCCCTCCTCATGTGGCTCACTGCCCACTGCTCTCGTCCCCAGGCCCAGGGCTTCCCCCAGGGAGGGCTGGATGCCAGCAGGGCTGACCTGTGGGCCAGGTGAGTGCCAGCCCCTCCTGCAATTCCAACCCCCCGGTCGTGTCCCGTAGCTGATCCCCTGGCAGGCCGGGGGACTTGCGGGCTGTGCCTCTCCAGGGGCGGCACCTGATGGCCCAGGCGTGGCTGAGGCACCCACCGACCTTGCCCCAGGGCGGCCCAGATCTTCCAGTGTCCTGCTTCAGAGCCCCACCACGTGGCCAGGCTGTGCAGCTGGGGCTGGGGCCCCTGGACCCCTCCCTCTTGCACTGCCCTGCCGGCCTGAGTGCTGTCGGCTTTCTTCCTCTGCCCCGAGGCTTGGCTGTCGTCTCAGGTCCTAAACAGACTCAGTAATTCCCAAGCACTGTTCAGAGGTCTTGTGGCTGAGCTCAGCCATCCTTCCCTCCCCTGGGAGTCAGGGACCTCCACAGACCATCCATCAACTGACCGATCAGTCTGCTGATCAGGCTGAAGTCCCATGAGAGGCCCTCCCCGTGCATGGGTTTTATTAGACGCACAGCACTCGGAGCACTCAGCCGGGAACCAGCGTGGCCGTGGTGACACTGCAGATGCCCAGGCCACCTCTGCTCCAAACACTCGGCCACTGCTGGGCCGGGGAGCCTGCTCGAGCTCGGAGCCCGCCAGGACCAGGCCTCGGGCGGGAGCACAGACCCCGAGTCCAGGCTGGGGCCACACCGAATCCCCGCGCATAGCTCGGAGCCGGGGGCCAACCGCGTGCCCACGGGGACGCCAGCGAGTGCTGGGCGGAGCCGCGGTCTCGCCTGCGCCGAGGGGCCGCCGCCCACCCTTCCTCCGTCTCCCCGCTCTGGGTGTTGGGGCGCTGACCTCCATCCTGTACACTGCAGTGCGGCTACCTGCCCCTCACCACTCACCTCCTTTCTGCCCAGTGCCAACGCCTCCCTCCTGCACAGCTTCTGGTGCCAGCCAGCCAGCCAGCTGCCCCGGGACCAGCTTTCTGCACTCATCAGGGCGATGGCGACTCGCCGGGTCTTCCTCAAAGCCTGGCAGGTGAACCGCTGTGGCCGATGGGAGCAGGCCGGGGTGCTGAGGGCAGGGGCCGGGAGGAAGGACGTCCTCAGCACAGAACACGTGCCAGCAGGGGGACCGCAGGCCCGGAGGGGGCGAGTCACCGGGGCGCTGGGGCCGTGCGGGAGACGCCCCAGCTTCGCCACCGCCTGAGGCGTGTCTCTGCAGCAGACCCCGATGCGACAGGGGTCTGGCCCGCCGAGGCTGGGTTTCCCTCCCCTGAGCGATTCTCTGCTGCCGCCCACTTTGGATCATTTCTAGGACTTCGACAATTCCCTGCAGACCCCCTGCTTTCTGTTCTTGGTTTTTAGGTGAGGGCTTGTCCACCAGGCCTGCACCGGCCACTCCCTCCTCCATCTGTCACGTGGTGTCCCCCCTTGGGACGGGTCCTCCGGGCCCTGGACAGATCCCCCAGCCTGCTGGCCTCTCCCCTGCCACCTGAGCCCCCCTCGACCCATAGCTGACCCAAGCATTGTCTGTCCCCAAGTTTAAAGAAACAGAAGGAAGGGATACCATTTTGTCTCTTTACAAAATTAGCCTGAAACTAGTAATAAACCTAGAGCAACCCCAAAGTGAGTCAAGCGACACAAGAAGTGCAGGCAGGTGGCCTTGGGATAAACGAGTCTGAGTCACTGTAGTGCAGGGGGCCAGGGCTGAGGAGGACTCTCGGGCTGGCCTTGCAATCCCGAGACTGGTGGAGACAGGAAGACGACGTGATGTCCAGGTGACAGAGTCCAGGCAGGCGGGGAAGGGGCCACACGAGGGTGAGGCCAGCATGGCAGACGGAAGGGGGCTGAGGCTGGGCAAGCGAGTGACACGCCATCGCCCTGCCCAGCTCAGCTGCCTGGCCAACCTGGCCGCTCTGCACGGCCTTCAGGACGACTTTGAACTCCACCCCCCGGACCTGCTGCTTTTCTACAAGTGAGTGCCCACCCCCGGCCCAGCACCCGGGTGGCATAGGCTGAGTACGCCGCCTTTGGAGTTCCGGGGACCCCAGCTGCCCAGGGGTATCCGGGCCACCGCAGAGGACTATTGGCCGGTCCCCACCCTCCCAACAGCCCCCTCCTTGCCCGCAGCCTGGTGCAGGTGAGGGAAGCCGACTGCCGGGCCTTCACCCACCGTGCCGCCCAGGGGGACACCGAGTTGCTGGCCAACCTGCCCGACCAGAGGGCCGCCCTGCAGCGTGCGGCCTTGGACTGCCTGGTAGGCGCGGCCGGCAGGCTGGGTGCACGGGCAGTGGGGCCAGGCTTGCACTGACCTGCCATCTCCTAGGGAGGGCCCCGCTTGCGGCTCAGTGCTTCTGATCTGCTGCTCCTCGGGGTCCTGGTGTGTGACATGGACGCGCCCAGCATCGTGGCCGCGGACCCCCGTGTGCTGCAGAATCTGCAGCGCTGCCGCCGGCTGACCGCCCCCCAGCAAGCTGCCCTCAACACGCTGCTGGCCGGCGGAGGGACCGCGCTTGGGTAGGCAGGGCCGGGACTCTGCCCGGGCCTCCCCCGTCTGGAGGAGACCGCCAATGTGTACCGCTCTGCTGACCTTCGACCTCTCCCCACGGCTCACAGCCCCGCTGACCCCGCACACAGGCTTACCCCCACCTCTGAACCCCACAGTCCCTTGCCCCCATGCCTAGGGGTAGAGGGTCCTTGCAGAGCAGGGCATCCCCCGCAGGGCAGGCCCCGGAAAGTGTGTGCTTGGGGAGGGGTAGGCGCCAGGGTGTGCTCCCCCCGACCCCGCCCCGACACAGTGCCCCTTACCACACACCAGGCCTCCGGGTTCCTGGAACCTAGAGGGGCTACAGGCTCTGGGACCCCTGGCCACCTACATCAGCTCCAGCCTGTGGATGCAGGTGCAACAGGTAGGTACTCTGGAGCGAGGGGCTGTCCAGCGGCTGTGGACGGGGAGGGGCATCCAGCCGACCTTCCACCAGCCACTGTGACACCTGACGGGTGTCCCCAGCCACGCCCTGCCCGGGGGTTTCTGTCTGGGGGGCGGGAGGAGGAACCAGGGAGCCCCTGGCAGCCCCTCGCCAGGGTGCGGAGTCTCTGTGCCTGCTCTGCCAGGCTGTGGGCCTGGACTTCTTCGGCAGCATGGTGGCCACGTACCGAGCTGGGCGGCTTAGCCAGCGGGACGCCAGGCGCTTCGTCACAGGCTTTCTCAAGGCCAAGGCCGAGTCGGTGTCCTCTCGGCCCAAGCGGGGCACAGGTCAGTGTGGCCACTGGCCTGAGGATACTGGGTCTCTCCCTGCTCTGGGCTCTTAATCCTGGGGTGGGGGCACCCAAGATGTGTGCTGGCCTGGGCGTGGCCTAGGGGTTTGCATCCAGCAGGGGACCTTGGGGGCGGGTTAGAATCCAGTGGAGTTGAACTAAGGTCGGGCCTGGGTTGGGAGTCGAGGTCAAGCTCAGTCTGGTCCAGGCAAAGTTTTCTTGACTGGAGGTCAAGCTTGGGGAGAGAGTGCTGGGTGGGTCAAGTTTGGGAGTGGGGTGGGGCCCCAGGTCCGCACAGGCCAGCTCAAAACCCCCACCCCCACCCCCGGCACAGGGAGACCCTGCGTCCGCGGGGACATCACAGCGGCCACGCTGCACGACGACCTCTTTCTGGTGCGCTATGACTGCGCGCAGCTCGGGGCCTGCCTGGGCGGCCGCGCCCTCAAAGCGCACCTGGAGCCCCTGCTGCAGCACCCGCTGCCCGCCGAGTGCCAGCGCGTCGTCAAGGCCAAGCTGGCTCGGGTGGGTGCGCCGCGGACCCGCTGGGGCGGGGCTGGGCGGGCGCCAGGCCGCGCGCCTGACCCTCCCCCCCCCCGACCCCAGGTCTACCCGCGCGGGGTCCCCGAGGAGCAGCTGCGGCTCATCACCTCGCTGGTCTACCTCTACTCCCGCTCTGAGATCGGCCAGTGGAACATCACGTCCACAGACACCGTTGTGGCCCTGCTGGCCTCCGACGTGGCACTGGAGAACCAGACTGAGGTGAGGGCGGGCGGTGCAGGGGGCATGGGGGGGGGCGCCGACCCGGCTGCACTGACCCGGGCCCCGCCTCCAGGCTGTGCTACAGAAGTACCTGGACCACAACGGCACCCTCAGCGGCGCCCTGCTCCTGGCCATCGGGGGCTCCCGCCTCTGCTGGATGAGCGCCAGGCAGATCCAGGCCATCAGGCCCTCGGAGTTCCGGTGAGCCGGCCCAGGGACCCCCACACCCCCTCAGCCAAGGAGGGCGGGGCCCGGCCAGCCCACCCAAGGCTGTTAGCTTTCTGCGGCTGTGAAACACAGTGCCATTAACCCAGTGGTTAAGGCCAGGGAAACCGTCCTGTCTAGAGACTGGAGGTCTGAGATCAGGGGTCACGGGCCAGCTGCCTCCGAGGCCTGCAGGGGACACGCCACCCTGCTGCTCGTGCTGCCGGAGGCCCTGGGCCTTCCCGGGCTGCGGACACCTCGCCCCAGCCTCGGCCTCCGAGGTCACGGCCGTGTGCTCCGGCTGCCTCCAGGTGTTAGACTCAGGGCCACGCTAATTCAGGGCGAGGTCGTCTTAATTAGGACACGCCCACACAGCGCAAATACTCCGCGTCCGAACAAGGCCGCGTTCTGCGGTGCGGGCAGCTGTGCATCTGGGGAGGGACGCTGCTGGGCACCGTCCAGAGGGCAAGAGGAAAGCGGTGGAGGGGAGAGGCCGGGAGCGTGAGGGGCTCCCTGCCTGCCCAGCAGCCTCCGCTCCGCTCCCCCCCAGGCTGGCCGGGGCCCTGGATATCTCCTCCTGCCCTCAGAGCCGGAAAGACGTGCTCTACGCCAAGGCCCGGGAGGCCTTTGGCAGCACAGGGACCACGGCTGCCTACTACCGCTTCATGCGTCCTTACCTCGGTGAGACCCTGCCCCGGGTGCGGGCGCCCCTCCCCAGAGCCCCCCGCCCCTCTCCCCTCACCACTGCCCGGCCCCCAGGCGGCGCCCCCGTGGAGGAGCTGCGACATCTGGCCCAAGCCAACGTCTCCATGGACATCGACACCTTCACCAACCTGAACCCCCGTGTGCTGCAGGTGGGCCCTGGGGGCTGCCGGGCCAGGGGAGGCCCAAGCACCCCAAAGTCAGAGGGATGCAGCAGGCCGCGTGAACCCCAGGTCACTGCCGCCAGGCCTCACCCCTGCGCTCACTCCTCAGTCAAGCACTGCCCTGCCAGGTCTGCCCTTGGCCCCAAAGCCGGCCGCTGCGGGGCCCCCCAGCCTCCCCCCACGGCCCCCTCCCTTCCCTCACAGAACCTGACTGTCAGCAACGTGACGACGCTGCTGGGCCAGAACGTGGGGGACCTGCAGAAGGCACGGAGCCACCCCACCATCAGCTCTTGGCTGCGCAGCCTGAACAGGTCGGCCCTGGGCGAGCTGGGCCTGGACGCGGACCCC
>PISW01006167.1:0-86519 GCA_004023785.1 Mungos mungo | reverse complement strand
AGTTATTGGGGGGGAAAAACCCTCCTCCAAAACCTGCGGGACATGGCCTCCCCCAGCCACAGGGACGGCGTGACCCTTGAGGGGGTGCCCAGGCCTGGGAGGTGGCAGGACAGCCCTGGGGTGGCTCCCAGCTGGGACTGATGGGTGCTTGCTCCACGTTCTGCCTACAGGCAGCCCACCAGCCCGCCTGGGGTACCTGCCCCTCGCGGTGGCCCTGCCCTCTGGCCTCCTATGGCTGCTGTACTGGGGCACCCCAGGGCTCCGCCAGGATCGCTCCTGGGGCACCTGCACCATGGCCTCTGAAGATGGCGCTGGCCCAGCACCATGTGCAGGGAAACCGGGGCCGGTAGGTGGAGGCGGCCATGTCCCGCATCCTGGGGGCCTGCAGGGCTGCCTCCCACCCACATCCAGCTCCCCGGACACAGAGCTGGAATGAGGACCTGGGCCCACTCCAAGTCCAGCCCCAAACCGTTGACGCTGCCCGGGCCGCTGATCTCCCTTGGGGTGCTGCTGGGGAGGGGCATCACTAAGGGAATCGAATAAAAGACAAGGTGATCTTCCTGCCTGTGTCCCTTTGTTCTGAGCCCAAGGAGGGGCAGAGGCGCTCTCAGCAGGGAATAGGACTTCTGTCTGCCGTCCTCTGGCTGTGTCACCGGATGGCACCCTGACTGTTGGCCTGGACTGGGAGGGGAGACCCTGGGACCGGTGACCCTGAGGGCCACCCGGCTGGCTGGACTAACCTCTGGACCCCGTCCTCCAAGTGCAAATAGGAGGGGCTATAAGTAGGGAACCACCTCTACCAGGTCAGGGCCTTCCCACCCGGTCCTCAGAACACCACGGGGCACCGCTGCAGGGAAGGAAAGCGTCCTTTTATTGAGCCCCAGGCCCCTTGGGGTGGGCCAGGGGGCAAGCGGCCACGCTGGCCAGGCGGGGCCTCACAGCAGGGCAGGTCCGGCATCCAGAGCAGCGGGCTCAGTTCGGGACCAGAGCCCACAGCAGAGTCGGGACCGCAGTGAGCACAGGTCCGGGTCCGAGCAGGCGGGCGCCCCCTGAGAGGGCCTCTGTGCAGAGGAAGTGACTCAGATGCCCCACGCCCCCCCGCTCCGGCCCCACCCAGCCGGTCACCCTGGCCCACCTCGGAAGCTGAGGTCCATGACCAGGTAGCCATTAGGGATGCCACCTTGGAGCCCCAGGCCCAGACTGTCCAGGTCATCCTGCCGCTGCCGCGAGATCCAGTCCCGCACGGGGCTGCTCTCCTGCGCCGCCTTCAGGCCCGCCAGGTTTGGACCCAGAAGGTTTTGCACCTCGGCAATGGTCAGCGGCTGCCGGAGCCCCAGGGGGCCGTCAAGGTCGCCCGCCTCAGCCCCAGAAGGCTGCTGGGCTCTGCCCCGCCCAAACCTCCCCTTTCGTCCCTTTCTGGGCGCAAAGACCTCAGCCAGGGCGCAAAGGCAGCCCCTCCCTGGCCCCGCCCCTCAAGTGCCCCCTCCAGTGTCCCGCCCCTTTTGCCCCACCCCCTGTGGCCCCGCCCCATGGCCGTACCAGCACTGCCTTGGGCCGAAGCGTCCTGAATGTGGCCAAGTCCATGCTTACGTTCTGACCGCTGAGAACTCGCAGGTCTTCCGTGGGGGCCCCACCTGCCCGCGGGGAGAGGGCCCAAGCGTGAGGCCTCGCAACGGCCCCCAGTCCTATCCCCTAACCAGAGGCTGCCGGAAGCCCTCTTCCTTCACCAAGATTCCCTTTTCCTAAAGAATTTCTGGGCCCCGGGTTCCCCTGGTGACCATCTGAGCTCAGGGTGCGTGGAGAGGCTGGAGGTGACCCAGGGAGCCTCTGGTGCGGCTCAGAACTCCCAGGGTCTCCACCTACACACACTCGTAAGGGCACAGGGCACACGAGCACCAGCAGCCTAGTGAGGCAGGAACGGACAGCACCGTGTGGGGGTCCTGCCATCACACTGGCCGTCACACCCTCCTGGGTGTCCTCCCGGCTCACCCAGGTAGGGCTTGATCCTCTCGAAGTATTCAGACCCGCTCACGTTCTGGAAGGCAACTCGGGCCTTGGGGTAGAGAACGTCCATCTGCACCGGGCCACACGCATCCAGGTCAGGGGGCCTGGCCGCCCTGGGGAGGCAGCAGAGCCCCGCACGGTGAGCTTGGAGCGCAGCGTGCCCGCCACACCCGGCAGACCCCGGGACTCACCGGACAACGCCGAGCTGCACCGCGCCCAGCTGCTCGGGACTGAGGAGGCACAGGTACGTCGGATGGAAAGCCGCCAGGGCGTCCAGCGTGGCCTTGTCCAGCTCACCCCCTCCCGCCAGGTAGCGGGCAATCAGGGCAGCCACCTGTGGGAGGAGGCCACGGGTGCCGTGGGCAAGGAGACACCCCCCCCCCGGGGGCCTGCACAGCCTCCCACCACCTGCTCCCTCTGCACCTGTGCATCCATTTCCTGCCCTCTGCTGACTTTAAGAAGAGACTTCACGGTTTCCAGGGATGTCACGTTCCACTTGCGGATGTCCTCGGGGGTGAGCTCACGGAAGAAGTGCCCGAGGTGCTGGACCAGGGACTCGGGGTACCCCTGTGGATAGAGCTGCCCGGGGAGGTGACTGGGCGGCTGGGGGCAGCCCGGGCGGGGTGGGCAGGCGTGAGCCTGTCATGAACTACCTCGTCCAGTTTGCGCTTAAAAACTTCCAGCTGCTGGTAGGTGAAGGGCAGCGTGTTCACACGGTCCATGTGAGCGGCCAGCAGCGCCCCGTCCACACAGGCCGCCAGCTCCCAGGGCTCGTAGAAGACCAGGTTTTCATCCACCACGTGGGCCCTGCGCTCCGGGGGGCAGCCCTTCTCTGCGGGAGCAGGCAGGGGATTGAGGGCTGGACGTCGCTTGTCAGCCTCCTCCTCCTAAACCTCCCAGAGACCCCAGGCACTGTGTGACGCCCTCCAGGCCTCAGTTTACACATCAGCAGAATGGGGTGATTCTGTCCACTCTCTGGGATTGTCACAGTTGAGCAAGCAGGTGTGGGCAGGTACGACCCTGCAACACTGGCCCGTCCCCACGTCTCCCGATAGCCCACGGGGCAGGGTGTCCCACATACTCTCGGTGTCCCGCCGGCCCCTCGGAAGGATGGCGGCCAGCTCAGGCCGCTGCCAAGACAGGTCCCAGGGGGTGCCTCGCAGCCAGGGGGTCATGACACCCTGAGGACAGAACATGGCTGCAGCTGAGCCGTGCACGGCCCGGGGTCTGACGCCCCCTTCCCAGGGCCAGACACCTTCCTCGGTTTCCCCAGAGGGAACTTACTGGTCTTGAGTCTGCAGCCTGGGCCCTGGAAGGTAGCATCCACCCTGCAGGGGAGGAGCACAAGGCTTGAAGGGACAGCCAGGGATCCCAGGTGTCTGCTACAGGCCCCCACCCTGCGTAGGAAGGAGGCAGAGCTGCCCCCAACACTGTGCACACCCCACAGGCTTAGACCTCTGTACCCCACGATGTCACAGCCGCCCCCCCCCAAGGAGCCTGGGCCTCCCACATCCTCCTAAGACCTCGCTGCACAGGGCGATGAGTTGCGCCTTCCATGGACACTCGCAGTGCAGCCCGAGCCCCCATCACTGCCCTGCGATCCAGCAGGGCAGCCAGACACAATCACTTCTGGGGACAGAGACTCGGCCCGCAGCCTACCCAGGGCTCAGGGCACCTACCTAGAAGTTGGAACAGCTGTCTGCCCTCAGGGCCCCCGCCAGGACGGGGGTGGGAGGCCCTGCCCACAGCCAGGGAGGAGGCGTGGGCAGGGAGAGCCCTTCTTGAGGCCCCTCAGCTGTCTGGCCCCCCAATCTCTGCAGCACCCCTTACTCACCGAGGCTGAGAAGCAGGAGCAGGAGGCTGCCATGGGTGGGGGTCCCACAGGACCCCAGGGGAGATAGAGCAGTCTGCAAGGCCATTGTCTGTGAAGGACAGCAGCTCTGATATCCCCACTGTTTGGGTAAACAACCTCCCCCAACGCCCCTGCCTCCCCATCCCCCTGGCTCCCCCCCCAACACCCCTCCTGTCACCCCTCCCCCACCTCACCCTGGGCCAGTGCAGGGCCTTATGGGTATGGAAGGGTCTCAGGCCCCCACAGGTGGTGTCTCTGGGCCTCCAGCCCTGCTCTCAGGACCGACCTGTCCACCTGACCTGCCCGCTCTGGGAAACCGGCCCCTCCTGCGGGGGGTGTTGAGTCTGAGTCAGCCTGGCCCCCCGCAGTGAGAGGCCAGGCTGGCAGCTGGTTAGGGCAGGGCGGGAGAGTAGAGTGTAAAGGCAGGGCCACCTCTGGCCCAGGCTGGCCCGATTACACATTCGCACCAGGGCTGGGGATAGACGTGAGTGACGCCCACACCCTGGGGCGTGGCCGCTCGCTCCCCCCATCCTGCTCCTGGCACCTGCCAGGCTTTGTGCAAACCCAGGGCCCAGCTGGACAAGCCCTCTGGGGCCACCTGCCCTCCGGCTTTCCCTTCGGAGCTCCCTCCCAAGACAGAGGCCTCCTTGTCTTGTGGGTACAACACCCTTCCTACCTGCCAGTCCCCTGGATGGGGCAACGGGTGGATAGGGATTCTGGGGAGACACTCTGCATTCCTGGAGTGGGGTTCGGGGCCCTCGCCGGCCAGTGTGGGGTGTAAAAGTGGGTGGAGTATTGTCCCAGGGTAGGGTGGGGGCCTGCGGGAGACCAAACCAATGTAATCCACACTACATTCACCCCTCCCAGGGAGGCCCAGGACGGGAGGCTGTCCTGCCCTGGGCGCGGTGAAGCAGAGACATCCCTTCCGCCAGCGAGTCTCCGCCCAAGCCTGGGTCAGTCCCCCCCCCAACCCCCCCCACCGGGGTCATGCTGCAGCAGCCCCTCTCAGCGGGCTGGGAGCCCCGCGCTCAGAGAGAGTTCTGGAAAGTGGCCCCAGGTGAACTTCTCCCCTCCCCCACCAGGCTCCAGAGGGGGTTCGAGAAAACCAGACCCCCAGACCACAAAATGGGCAGTGGAGTGAGGACCCCGCCCCTTGGATGGGTGAGGCCAGGTGGGCCCCTCCCCCACCCTGTCCCCTGCTGCCCCCTCCCCAGGCCCACAGACCCAGGGAACCCCTAGCACCCCAGCGCCTAGGAGCCTCTGCAGCCCCCCATGGGCCCTGGAATCTGCATCCTCCACATCTCCGCCCCCAGACCATCCCCCAGAAGCCAGGTTGGGGCCACAGAGGCACATTGGCTGTCCCAGGGCTGCAGCTTCCGAGGTGGCCTGAGCTCGACCTGCAGTCTCTAGTCTGCTCCCGCCAGTCTGGAGTGCCCATGTTTGTGTGTGACCCAGAGCCAGTCCCCAACGGAGCTCTCCCTCTGCAAGCCTGCTCTGAAGCTTCCTTTTCTGTCCTGCATCGTCCCCCAGGGGGGCAGTACAGGGAAGGTGCCAGGGCTGGCCCCCTCTAACCCTGAGTCCTCTGTGACAGCATCCACCTGGTGGCCCGTTCTGCAGAAACACCTGCACACCGGCTCAGGGCCTACTGCACGCTGGGCCTTCCTCAGACACTGGCACGTGCTAGAGCGGGAAAGGTCAGGTCCTGTCCAGGGCCCTGGCAGCGAGGCCTGACCACAGAGACGCTGGCCCTACCCCTGCCTTTCTGCCCCTACCCTGCTACCAGGTGAGGTCTGGGGTCGGCGTGGACCACAAGCTGCTCAGAGTGCAGTGGGAGGTAGAGGTGGCTGTGCCTTGACAGTAATGTCTAGCTCCTTCCCCCAACCTGGGAGTCGTGAGCTCAGAACTCAGGGCAGGCGAGCGTTTGCTGCCCCGCCCGTCCCACCCCAGCCCAACCCCCACCCACCATCTGGTCTTCAAGGGACAGAAAATGAAGTCAGACCACATTCCCAACCTCAGGCCCTCCTGGTGAGAGCCGGCAGGGGAGCCAGACAGGTTTTGGGTGTTGGATACGTGGTCATTTAGTCAGCCCCAAGCACAGACACTCTGCAGCCAGCCCTGGTCACCCAGTGGGGCAGGGCAGCTGGCACCAGGGCAGAACCGACCCTGAGGAGGGGGTGGGGCGTGTTCAACAAGGACCTGGCGAGGGGGCATCTGTGGTGGCAGGGGCCGGGTTGCCCCCCCAAGCCTGCTTCTTTGGGGTGGCCAGGGTCCCTCCTGGCTGAGTCCTGGGACCAGCCTTGGCTAATCCCTGCTCCCACTCAGACCTTCTTGGTTAGAGGTGCCAGGCGTGTTCATGCCGGTGACCCAGACCCCAGCTGGGCCAGTGTCCACACCCCATATGGATGAGGCCGGGGTCAGACCCTTTTGGCCCTGGATACTGGGCTGGGCCCCAGGACACCCCTGGGAAAGTCCCCTGGGGGCCGTGGGCCTTGCGCCGGTGGCTCTTTTTCAGGGTGATCGACCAGACCTGAGCCTCCTTTGCCTCGGCGTCCTCATCTGGGAACTGAGGCGGTCAAGAGGCCAGCACCCCTCGGTCCGTCCAGCCAAACAGGCCGTGCCAGCTGGGTGCAGGCGGCTCCTGCGGCAGGAATGTGCGGGGGAGTCCCCGGGCGGAGGGCGGCCCTGGGGCACAGGGGGCCCCTCCCGCCGGGTGCGTACCAGGCTCGAGGCGGGGGCTGTGGCTTGCTCACAGCATCTCACCGCCCCCTTTCTCACTCCGTGAGACGAGGCGCAGTGGGCCAGGCTGGTCCCCCGGGGGCCGCCCCACTCGCCCTGACGGCAGCAAGGACGCGGAGAGAGAGGCCCTCGGTGGTGCTGCTGGAGGGTGCAAACCGGGGCAGCCGCCCTGAGAACAGGATGGAGGCTCCTCAGAAAGTTAGAGAATTACACAAGACCCAGCAAACGCACCACTAGGTATTTACCCAACGGATACAGGGGTGCTGAGGGGAAGGGGCACATGCGCCCCAGTGTTTATAACAGCCCTGTCGACAACAGCCCAAATGTCCATCGGCAGGTGAATGGATAAAGAAGAAGTTGTGTGTGTGTGTGTGTGTGTGTGCGCGTGTGCATGTGCGTGTGTGTGTCTCCACACAATGGAATATTACTCGGCAATCAAACAGAATGAAATCTTGCAACTCTGCGGATGGAACTCGAGGGTATTATGCCAAGCAAAATGAGTCAGAGAAAGACAAGTATCATATGACTTCACTCATATGTGGAATTTAAGATACAAAGCAGATGAACATAAGGGAAGGGCAGCAAAAATAATGTAAAAACAAGGAACAAGGAAGAAGGAAGGGGACAAAACATAAAAGACTCAAATACTGAGACTGGAGGGTTGTTGAGGGGCTGGGGGGTGGGGGGCTGAATGGGTGCGGGGCATTAAAGAAGACGCTTGTCGGGATGAGCACTGGGGGCACACACAGGGGATGGGTCACTGCAGTCTCCTCCTGAAATCGTTATCACACTACATGCTAACTGACTTAGATGTAAATTTAAAAATAAATGGGTTAATTGAAAGAAAAGAAAAGACAGGAAAAGAAAAAAGAAAGAAAGAAAGGTCGGAAGGGAGGAAGGAAGGGAGGAAGAAAAGGTCCTCAGCGGCTCAGCCATGATCTCTCGGTTCGTGATCAGGCCCCGCGCCGGGCTCCCTGCTGGTCAGCGCAGACGCCCCTTCAGACCTTCTGTCTCCCTCTCTCTCTGATCCTCCCCTGGCTCTCCCTTTCTCTCTTTCTCGTAAAAGTAAAAATAAACATTTGGAAAAAAAAAGGAAGGAAAGATCTATCCACAGACGACAACGGAAACATTCTGGACAAATCATAAAAGACCAAGTCCCGGAGGATTCTGGGGAAGGAACAAAAGCTAGCGGAATTCGGAGAGCAAGCGCCGCCCGGGAGGATCCCCCTCTGCGCCTGCGCCACCGCTTTGCCCTGAGGAGCCAGAAGCGGGCGCTCGGGCTCCGGAGAGTCCTGCCGGCTTTCCGGCTGGAGGAGGACGGGCCGGCGGTTCAGCATCGGCTCTGGATTTCGGCTCAGGTCATGATCTCAGGGTTCGTGAGCTCAAGCCCCGCACTGGGCTCTGCGCTGACAGTGTGGAGCCTTCTGGGGATTCTCTCTCTCGCTCTCTCTCTCTGCACCTCCTCCTGCTCATGCTCTCTCTCTCTCAAAAATAAGCATTTAAAAATAGCAGAGAATAAAACAAAATAAAATAAAACAAAAAATAGGCCAAGGCAAAAATATCCAAAGGGAAAAGGATTGTCCGTCCCAACAAGTGGTGATTGGATAGCTGGAGGCAACATGCAAAAGAAAGAAATGGAACCACCTTCTTACACCACAGACAAAAAAACCTACAAGTGAATGAGAGATCTAAATGTGAGATCTGAAACCATAAAACTCCTTTAGAAGATAACACAGACAGCAGCTCACCTGACCTCGGCTGTGATAACTTCTCTCTAGACACGTCTCCTGAGGCCAGGGAACCAAAAACAAAAATAAACTGTTGGGACTTCATCAAGGTAAAACGCTTCTGCCCAGCAAAGGAAGCAATCAGCAGAACTAAAAGGCAACCTACTGAACAGAAGAAGATATTTGCAAATAACATATCTGATAACGGGTTCGTATCCAAAATCTATCAAGAACTGATACAACTCAACACCAGAAAACTGAATAATCCAAGTACAAACTGGGCAAAGACAGGAGCGTTTTCCCACAGGAGACATCGGGGGGCCGCCCGGCACATGGCCAGATGCTCAGCATCACGGACCCTCAGGGGAACGCGAACCCGCACTACAGGGAGGCGCCTCACACCCGGCAGAATGTCTGGAAGCAACCATGTAAGAAGCAACAGGTGTGGCTGCGGATGTTGAGAAGGGAGCCTCTGGCGGGACCGGCGGGAAGACAAACTCGTGCAGCCAAACAGATGTGAAAACAAAACAAACGACTGGCAAAGAGAGAGAGTCCAACACACAGACTCTACACCAGACAACATACTGATGGTCAGCAGAGGGGGCGGCGGACGTGGGTGACGGGGACCAAGACTCCACGTGTCATGGTGAGCAGGTGACGTATGGCCTTGTTGAGCCGCTGTGGGGCGCGTGTGAACCCGACATGGCGCGGTGTGCTAAGTACGCTGTAACTGAAACACAGACTGATTAAACAGGCTAAGGATTTGAACAGACACCTCACCAAAGATGTGTGAGTGGCCAAACGGCACATGGGAACACGCGGGGACGACAGAGGCCCAACGTCACCCCTCAGGGAAACGCAAATCAAATCCTCGCGACAGTCACCCAGCGGAGTGAGTCGGCTGAAAGGGACCGGGGTGCCGGGTGCTGGCAGGGACATGGCGGGACTGGGGCCCTCACGCTGCTGGTGGGGGCCCTCCTCAGTGCCGTCACCGTGGGCTGGCGTTTCCTTAAGAAGTTAGACACCAACGGTGCGATCTGGTCACCCCACTCTTGAGTGATTACCCCAGAGAAATGAAAACGTACATCCGTGCAAAGAACACTCACAGTAGCCAAAAATGGGGACGAGCGGATTTCCAGCAATAGGTGAACGGACGCACTAATGTGCCAAATCCGAACGGCCGTAAGGAGGAAAAGGGTACGGACACACGAAGGACCCAGATGAATTTCGAGGTCATTGTGCTGAGTGAGGAAGCAGACAGCAAATGGAACATAAACCTTTAGTAACAACTTTAAAACTGAAACTAATCTATTATCACAAGAAGCAAATCCGTGGTGGCCTGGGGCCCGGCGGCTTCCCCCAGACTAGAGAACGGTGGACCCGGAAGTCCAGCGGAGACGGCGGGGGCGGAGACGTGCCGCATCCTGCTACGCGGTGGCGTCCGGGCCGGAGCTCCTTGGATGCCTTCACGGCACATCAATTACACGATGAAATTGATTTTAAAACCCACAGCCTAACAAGCGCTGGCAAGGACGTGGAGAAATCGTTCCCTTGTGCATCGCTGGTGGGAAGGCTCCCGGTGCGGCCGCTGTGGAAAACAGTCTGGCAGCGCCTCAAACCCTTAGACCCAGGACTGTCACACGACCCAGCACGTGAGGATAGAAGCCAGAAACTCACACGGATCCTTGTACAGCCGCGTGCGCAGCTGTCGGGGCGGCACCAGGCCCAGGGCCTGTCGGCAGAGGAGCGGGAGAAGGGGGCCTGGGGCCACCCGGGCGGGGGCTGTGACTCGGCCTCGAAGGAACGGAGGGCACACGACAGCGTGGACCGACCTGAAAAGACGTGCTCAGTAGACACGGCCAGATGTGGACGGACAAACGGTCCCTTTACTGTAGTGTCCAGATCAGAGAAACCCATCGAGACAGAAAGTGAAACAGGGGCTCCCAGGGGCCGGAAGCAGGGAGGGGAACCGCTGTTTAAACAGTGCCGAGTGTCTGTTTCATAGAAAGTTCTGGAAGTTGACGGTGATGATGGGCACACAGCACTGTGAACGTACCTAATACCACGAAATTGTACACTTAAACGTGATTCAAAGGGTAAATTTTACTTCATGTATATTTCACCACCATAAACCATCAGCAGCATTCCTTTATGTCAGCAATAACAAATTTAGTAGAAAAATAATCATTTCTAATAACAATGAAATCCACAAAGTCTCTAGGAATCAGCCTAATAATGCAGAGAACAACCCAGCAGGATAAAGGTTATCAGTGCTCCTAAAATTATTCTGTATGATCCTATTAAAAATTATAGGAGGGTTTTTCTTCAGGAATGTAACGATTTTATTTTAAAAATAAAGAGAATACATATCAGTGATGTAAGGAGAGGCAAACTCCCGGACATGAAGACAAGGCCACGGTAATCAAGTTAGAACACACAGTGGGCAGGCGTGAGACGATGCAATGTCCCCGCGGGCACGCGGCGGGGAAGGGACAGGGGCGTGGGGCAGGGGGCGCAGGGAAACGAGACCCGCGTACGGCAGAGACCACCACGTGCACGTAGGAGGACGAGGACCGTTGGGAGATGCCACCTGCTGACGGCGGTAGAGCGTGACTTCACGGGATGCAGGGTCCCCGCTCCGTAAACTACTGGCAGTTAACAGGCCAGCATCACACAGGGAGAGACACCTGTCGCCCAGCAGCGCCCGAGGCCCGAGGCTCAGTGAGGACCGGACCCCGTGGGACCACAGAGAATCCAAGTCAAACCAGGAGACTGACAAAATTAGAAAGGTGGGTGGTGACAGGTGTCGGTGACCATGCGGAGGGACAGCCCGATGACGGACACGTGCGAGAAGCCCACCGCCCCCCCAACCCCGGCAGCCGGGACGCCCGTTCCCTCCCGGCCTTCTCCCCTCCCGGCGTGGCCTGGTCAGCGTTTTGCAAGCTGCACTCAGGGCGCAGCCACTTGTCCTGCCCCGAGCCGGCCTCCGCCTGCCCGTCCTCACTGGCGGGCGTTGCCCGAGGCCTCTGCCAGCCTTGTCACTCTCTGGGTGAACAAACGTGGGGCTGTTTATTCTGCACGTAAAGAAAAGGATCGTTTTTCATGTTTGCGTGACTGACCCTGTTCCTCACCAGGGGAGGCGTCCAGTCTTGGCTAAAGGGTCAGGTCCACGGTCTCTCCTGGTTTGATGGCTGCTGTGAACGCACCTCCCTCTAACCTGACCATCCCCACGCGCCCGGGGGCGGGCTGCCAGCTCCCCCAGCAGGACCCACTTTCTCGGACGGCAGGGCCCACGCCCCAAGGTCAGTAGGTTGTCTCTGGTCCCATTTCTCGAAACATCTGTTCCCCAGTGTGGGCAAAATAACCAAAGGGACCAGAGTAGGCTGGCCTGGAGCCTGAGCACACCTCTCACGGGTGTCTGCACCAGGATGCCTCTTCCAGGAAGCCTTCGTGGCTGGCACAGGCCTGGGAGGACTGGGAGCTCAGCCTCTTTCCCCAGAGCCGCTGTTTCCACCCTGACTCCAGGCCAGAGCGGGACATCCACTCAGAGAAGGAAGAGCCACTGAAGATGGCGTTTTTACCCCCGTTTTACAGAGAAGGAAACTGAGGGCCAGAGAGGCCCAGTGATTGGCCAGCGCCCACACAAGAGGCGGGTCTCTCGGCTTTGAGAGAGGAGTGTGGGGACAGTTCTGGGGCCACATTCTCTCTCGGCTGCCGCCCTGCGCGCAAGGTCCAGAGCCTCGGCCTCCCGCTCGCGGGGAGACACTTGCTGGCGGGTGGCTGCACGCCTGCAGTGGGGCCCCCACTTCAAGGAAAGCTTGAAGGGCCCCTTCCTGCCCCCCAGAACCGGCCAGGTCCGGTTCGTGGCCAGGGGTGCGTCCCTTTGCTGCTCTGTCCCGCAGGCAGTGGGGACTGCGGCCCCAGGAACCAGCGACCCAGCCCCGCTGGCCGGAGGCAGACGTGTGGGTGGTGGGGCTGCAGGCACTGGGCCCAGGGGGCGTCCCCTACGCTGCCGAGCCTACCTCTGCTCACAGTGACAGGCCTGCTCACGGCCCCCAGCTAGGTGGCCGCTCGGCTTCCTGGACATTCTGGGGGAGTCTGCGGGGGCCGGGGTGAGGCTGCCAGCTCCCCGCTCCGCATCAGCCCGTCCCGTGGGCTTCAGTACTTCCCAGGTGGGCCACAGGGGCTGCAGAGCCGGCACTGGGGGGGGGGGTCTGCTCCAGTCGGGCCTGCCAGCCCTCCCCCTGCCCCCTCTCAGGGGTCCACACCATCGTCTCAGCGGCCATGTTCCACTGCCGGGGGTCAGAGTTCACAGCACAGCCGGCACTAAGCTCGAGGACCCGTTCTAAGAGCCACGGACCCCCGTCCAGGCCTCAGCGACTCCTGTCCCAGCTCACTTACTGCTCCCAGCGGAGGCCCCTGTGCTCTTCCCAATAGAGGCAGGGCTGGGGGCAGGGCTGGGGGTCCTGGGCCAGGTCCCAGGGAAGGGGGTTGTGGCCAGGACCAAGTTTGACCTGAGCGCCCACCTATCCGCTGCCGCCGCCGCCACGAGGCCTGCTGCACCCTGTGACTGTCCCCACAGGCCTCCCTGGTACTGAGGTAGCCTGCTGGGCTCCCAGACCCTGCGCCTGACCGTCAGCCCCTCAACATGACTTTTCCTCGATACCACCTGGATGCCTTCTCAGAGGGGCGGGGGGGCCCGTGCACACCCCCAACACAGCACAGCAGTCTCAGCGAGAGGGGGCATTCCTGGGGCTGACCCCAGGGCTGACCCTGCCCCAGCTGGCTCACCCCCACACCCCCTGGCTTTCTGCCCAGACACGCTGGCATCTGAGTGGTGTCCTGGGGAGAGGGTACAGGGGAGGCGGCACTGCCATCTGGCCAGCTGTCCCGTTGCCCCAGCCGCCTCCACAGTGTGGGCTGAGGAGAGGCCCCCAGGGACCCTCATGCTCTTGGCGTCCGTGGGTCCCAGGGAGACGGCGTCAGGACCACGGGCCCAGCGGCACGAGCACAGGGCCCACCACAGGTGGGTCTCAGCGTGGGACGGGGGCTCCCTGGCAGCGCCCACCTCCAGGCCTGGATAGGCCCCCACCAGCCCCGCTGGCCACTGCCTTCATGGCCTCAGGCTCTGTGACCCAGGAGCTGGCCGTGGACCGACCCTGGACCAGCTCTCTGCGGAGCTCCCTGGTCAGCTCAAGACGGGCCTCTGGCCTCCATGTGGCAGATGTCCCCAGCCTGGTCTGAAGCCACTGCAGCCAGGGCATGAGGCGTGACCTATCCCCCCCCCCCCAGACTTGGCTTGTGGCCTACTTGGCCCCACCGACTCCACATCTGGTCCCTTCTTCAGACCCCTGGCCACCTACGCAGAGCCTACTGCACTTGAGACAGCTTCCGAGGGCAAGCGGCCAGGCCTCGGCAGGGGCTGGCCCCCCCGGCCATCGGAGGGTGGCTGCACGTCCTCACTGCTCTCTGGCTGTGGCACGTTCCCGCCTCCCGGCACCTCCTGCGGTCAGGGCGGCCTCGGAGCAGTGGCCAGGATAGGATGACAAGGACCCCAAAGGACACGGGGAGGTCGGGGCCGCCCAGGGCGGAGGTGGCCCCAGGTCACTTCCTCCACACCACCACCGCGGGGAAACTGAGGCAGAGATGAGCCGGAAGCTCGGGGGTCCTGGGCTGCAGCTCTCACAGGTGGGAGTCACAGCAGAGCGCCCTCCGGGAACCGGTGGAGGGGACCCTGCCGTGAGGCCTTCTGCAGTGCGGCGCCCCTGCCCCTTCCATGCCAAGGCAGTGGGCTCCTCCCTCCCAGGGCCCCAGCACAAGAAAGAAGTCATCTTCTACGGAGGGGGGAGCCCCCCCACCTACCCGCCGCTGCTGCAGCCCAGGTGAGCTGGAGGCTGAGCCCAAGGAGACTGTCCGGGCAGGAGGGAAGGGGGCCCAACAGGGGCCTGTGGAGAGCACCAGAACCTCAAGGGCGGGGACCTCTCAGGGCTCAGCTGTGAGGCCCAAAGCACGGGCAACCCGCCCACACGCAGCGGGCCAGGCCTGACCTTCACAGGCCAATACAAACCTCACGCGGAGAAGACCCAGTGGGCCTCTGATGGCCAGGAGGCGCCAGGTTCCTCTCCAGTCACTGTGCTGGTCAAGCCCCCCGAGCTTTCAGTGCGGGGGGGCAGTGTCCTCTGAGCCAGCCCCGCCTGGAGCTCCATGGAACACCTTGGAAGGTGCTAGGAAGAGGTCCCCCAGGGGCCATGGGGGCTGTGAGAGGCGGCAGGCAGGACAGCATCAGAGGGGCCATAGCCAGAGTCAGTGGGGGGCCCACAGAGATGAGGGGTCGGGCGGGGATAATGCCTATGTCCCCCAAACAAAGGCGCCCCAGAGGACCAACCTGGTGGTGCCAAAGAGCCAGATGTGAACACAGACGTGTGTGATCCCTGACCCCTGGGAGGTCTGGACGGGTGGCCCTGCCTGTCTCTTCACAGGGCCAGGCCAGCTAGGCAGTACTGGGACCCCTGCCCCCCTGCCCGGGGTCAGCCCGCTGTGAGCATGGGTGTGGTCGGCGAGGGCCGAGGGGGCGGCACGTACAACGCGCAGAGGGACTGCTGGGTGGGCTGCAGGGCTGAAGCAGGTCAGCACTGAGGGTGCATGGTCCCGGAGGCCTGGGGGCTCCGGAGTAGACCCTGCCCCACCCAGCAGCCTCAGCTCTGCCACCAGACATGCGCCTCCTCAGACACCCTGGATGGCCCCCTTGATGACTCGGGGGCTGAGTACAAAGCGCGGGTGCAGAGGCAGCTCAGGGCACGCGCAGAGGGCCACAAACAGGCCCCACAACCCAGACTGGCTGGCGATTCAGCAACCCCCTCTTCCCCACCCACCAGCTCCCCCTCCCGCCCCTGCTCCCGCTCCCACACTGCGTGCCTCGCTGCCTGACCAGCCTCAGGCCCGCCCTCCCATGATCGGACTCTGCACCGGCTACGCTTCCTAGGCCACAGCCCAGAGGCCCAGCCACAGAGAGCGGCCTGGCCACGTCCCCGGGCCTTCCTGAGGCCCTCCTTCTAGCACCCGGTCAGGCAAAGGAGCAGGGGGCTCGCTCTCACCTGCCCGCAGCGGTGTCCCCACAGAGACGCAGCCGGGGGTCCTGTGCTTGGCTTCCAGGGCTGGAGCGGAGCCAGCCTCCCGGACCTTGGGCCATGTATGCAGCAGTGAGGCCGAGTTGCAGAGTAGCTCCCTCTGCGGCTTCTTGGGCCCCGGGGGGTGGGGGGAGGTGGACCCTGGAAGCGCCAGCGTGCACTCTGTGACCCCTGCCCCCGGCCCCTGGCCCAAACGTCCTGTCCTCTTACCAGGAGAAACAGGTCACGGCAGGCCTACTCATTAGCTACTAATTGCAGCCTGCGCAGGGCCCCCTGGGGCTGCCGCCGGATTACACCTGTTGACAAGATGTGGCGGCCCCAGCGGGAAGGCGCCCGGTGCTGATTATGCTGCTAATGATGCGTTCATTGCCCACGGTAATTTCCTTCAACAAATAAAACGCTGTGTCTGCTTAGCCTGGGGACAATTCTGGCTTCACGAGGAGCCCGGCGTGCCCCTGAGGGCTGGGAGGGCTGGAGGGCTCCGACCTGGACACCTCAGGGCACCAGCACGAACTGCCACCGGTGCCTGCGTGTTCTAAGAGAGGCTGCTTTTTCCCTCGATTCTGAGCATAGGGGGTGCTGGGCCCACCCTTACGCAGACCCTCCCTCCCTGCACCCCAGTCCAGGGCCATGAGAGCGTCGCAGGTGAGTGGAAGGCTTTGGACGGCCTGGCCTGGAAGGCTGTGCCCCCACGCCCACCACAGGGCAGGGCAGTCATGATCCACAGGGATGTAGGCTGATTTACTCAGGAACTCCTGAGCTTGAGGACCCTCACATGGTAAGGAGACCCCGCACTGGCCACCGAGGCTAACAGACAACAGTCCCCAGTTCACAAAAGGCATGGGAGCAGATTCCGAAGGCCAGAACCCCCTGTTTGGGTAGGAGGCTGGCCTTGGACTGCCTGACCTCCCCCCCTCCCAGGCAGGGGCTCCGCTGCACAGGGAGCCCTCCACGGGCCCTGCCCGCCCCGCCCCACCCCGTGCCCGGCTACAAGCAGGTGGGTCCAGTGGACAGACCGTACAAGCACGTGGGCCGCCCCTGACCACACGTCCCTCCTCCTCCAGCCCCCACTTCTCCTTTCTGACATCTTGGGGGGCCTTGATACACAATACAGTAACACTAGAGAATGTAGTGTTATGAAATTACATTTTAAGAACAAGTTTAAAAAAAATTGTTTACTTATTTAGACAATCTCCACACCCAACATGGGGCTCGAACTCACAACCCCCAGGTTAAGAGTTGCACGCTCTTCTAACTGAGCCTGCCAGGCGCCCCTAAAGGTTTTTTTGGAAAAGACAAAAGGCCGTTTACTTTCCCTGAGCTTAGTGGATGTATTCCTACTGCGCACTGTCTACCCCCGTCCCTCCAAGACGCTGCTCGCCCTACACTGGCTTTGCAGGAGAGCCCAGCAGGCGTGGTCCGCCCTGGCCCCGCGCCCCAGGGCCCGCGCAGGCAGCGTAGGAGGTGGGCTCTGACCTGTGAGATGCATCACGTTCTGCAGCTGTCCTCTGACCCCTGAGGGCCCTACCAAAATTGGACAGGAGGGCTGTGTCCTCCAAATAACATGTGCCCCAAACCTATAAATGGGACCTCACTTGGAACTAGGGTCCTTGCAGATGTAATCAAGCTGAGGGTTTCGAGATGAGATCATGCTAGGCAGTAGGCAGGGCCCTGAATTCAATGACAAGTGTCCTTAGAAGACGAGAGAAGACACAGAGGGTCCGTGTGCTGATGCAGCAGACGCTGGACAGATGCTGTCGTGTGCCCAGGGCCACCAGGAGCTGGGCCTGCCGACACCTTGGCCTCAGACTTCTGGCCTCAAGAACTGACAGTGTGGGGGCGCCTGTGGGGGCTCAGTCTGCTGAGCAACCAACTCCTGATTTCAGCTCAGGTCATGATCTCACGGGTCCTGAGATCGAGCCCCGCGTCGGGCTCTGCGCTCACCGCACAGAGCCTGCTTGGGATTCTCTCTCTCATACGCACAATAAATAAACATTTAAAAAATAATGAAAGAAAGAACTGAGAGTATCAATTTCTGCTGTTCTGAACCCCCAGTCCTTAGTTGTAGCCGCCTGGACACTAACGTCAGGCGAGTCCCTCAGACGGTGAAACTCTGATGTGCATCTGCTCCACCCAGAGACCTGCTGGTCATCTTTGGGCCAAGGGCGTCCTGGGGACACATCCAGAGCAGCGGCCAAGCTCTGACCCCGTATCAGTTCAGGGAGGGGGTGCCCACACCCAGGCATACCATCGCGGCTGCTGCCCAGGCGGGCTGCAGGGCCCGTGCCTCTCCCCAAGTCCTCAGCTGGCCCTTAGTCTCCCCCACGTGTGTAAACCCTGGCACACGGGAAGCGGGCAGTAGATACTAATGATGATGAAAGAACCTGCAGGTGTGAGAGCAGGTGCACAGAGGAGGCGCACGCGGCGGCGGCTCACGAGGCCCGGGTCTCCAGGGACCGGGCAGTGCGTGAGGAAAAGATCCTCGAGGGGCCCTCGGCGTGTGTGTGGTAGCAGAGATCCTCAGTCAGACTTTCTGAACCAGAAACTGTCGCCCAGGCGTGGCATGGGGACGGTGGGGCCGATGGTTCGATGCCGGGCGGACCTGGCTACGCCCAGTGTCCGGACCGCATGAGGCTACCTTGGGGCAGCCAGTTTTATTGAGTATAGATTCACATGTCATAAAATCTGCCCACTTGAAGTATGCGATTCACTGCTTTTTGATATATTACATTATCAGTTTTCAAATCGTGGTAACATACGTACAACAAAAGTTGCCATAGCAACCCTTTTGAAGGGGCATCAGGTACAGTCACAAAGTCTGCAAACATTACCTTGATTTCCAAAACTGTCTCCACCTCACCCTGAAGCCTCCTCCCCAGCCCCTGGCAACCTCCAATCTGCTTAATGTCCCTATAGAGTTGCTTATTTCACTCACTTCATAGAAACAAAATAGAAATTCTACGATAAGCGTCCTTTTGTGTGGCTTCTACCCCCCCCCCCCAGTGTCGTGTCCCCAGGGCTCATCCACACCACTGCAGGTGTCAGCCTTCACCCCGCTTTCCAGCTGAGTCCTCGCCGGTTTACACCTGACAGACCCATGGGCCGTTCCACCCTCACGCACCCCCACCCTCTGCTCCACTTGGTTCGCTCCGACAGACTTGGGTTCCAGGGAAGGTGGCCCGAAGCCCGCCCTGCACAGTCCCCGGCTCTGCACACATACATGCCGCAGCCCCTCTCGCAGCGCCGGGAGAACCCTCCGTCCCCTCATCCCCAGCCTGAGCCCTTTCCGTGGAAATCCTCTCCACCGCTCCCACCTGGCGGACCCTCCTCCTGGCCCCCATCTCGATGCCACTTGTTACTCTCACGAGTTTTTTGTGAGCCCTCTCTGGGGCATTTCAGTGAAGTTAAGGTTATCTTTGTTCGCCCACTTCTAAGAATCGCTTGGGATTGTTCAGATTTCAAGCACCATATCTCAGAGCTTGGTCAGGGATTGTGGGGACAGGGGACAGGTGGGGCCTGAAGCCGAGCTCTCTGGCTGCTGGGGAAAGAAAGCTGCTAAAAGAAAAGTCCTGTCCTGGCAGCCAAGAGGAGCAGCTGCAGGGGCCCCAGGACGCCACCTCCGCCGCTAGACCTTGGGTGCTTGGACCTCGGAGAAAACCCACAGGCTGGTATGGGAGTCACCAGCATTCAAGTTCCCACTGGGCTAAGAATGGCAAGGAGAGTGGGAGCGCAGGCCAGGCTGGGCCCTCAGAAGGGCACCCAGGACGTGCCAGACTCGACTCCTGCAGAGGTCTGGGAAGTCCCAATGAAAAGTGGTCATTACTGTAAAACTGGACTGGACACCATTGACAACGGCTTCAGGACCTGAGCCTGACCAGCAGCGGTGCCGCTTCGCGTTATGAAATCTTACACGGAAATGTGGTTTTCTCAAGCTGGTCTCCAAAATAACAAGAGGGTGGCGGAGACCGCGAGGGGAGCTCCGCACGGGGCCGCTGCCCGCCCTGTCACTTCCAGGTCCCTGGCTCTGCAACAGGAATTGCACGCCCATGTGTGCCAGGCGCCCTTCTGGGGTCTCGAGCGCCTCTGCGACCAAGGGTAGCAAGGCCGCCGTCTCTGCAAGCTCCCAGGAACGCATACCCGGCCGGCAGCGAGCCCTCGGAGAAGGAGGCGACGCTGCTGTCCTGGCGGCCCTTCCGCCCGCGCTCAGGAGGCCGGGAACGTGAAAGGCTCCCCCGCGGGACGGGCCGAGCCAGCAGGGGGCGCAGGGCCAAGGGGCGGGATGCGCATGCGCCGCGAGAGGCGCTTTCCGGCAGCGTGGCGAAAGAGTCCTGCAGTTTCGCGCTATTTGACGACATTGGCGCTCCGTGTCCAGCTGCAGTACGGCCGCCATGGCGTCGCCCTTCAGCGGGGCGCTGCAGCTGACGGACCTGGACGACTTCATCGGGCCGTCTCAGGTGGGCCGGCCCGGGTGGGTGGCGGGCGCGCCTGGCGGGGTGTGGGGAGAACTCTCCTCCCTCCTCCGTTTCTTGCCCTGAGAAACGAGATCGGAACCCAGACTCCCCGCCCGCGTCCCCCGGCCTCCGGCGCGCGGGCCAGCTTCCTATCGATGGGAAACCGAGGCCAGGGATAGCGGCGCCCCGAGCCGGGTTCCTGTGCGCGAGGCGAGGCCAGGTTACCAGCCCGCACCGCACAACAGGACGAGTAGTTGTGGGTCATCACACTGCCCTCAGGGCGACCGGGGGCCGGGAGTGCTGAGTCCCCCGCCACGGTGAGCAGCCGGAAGGGAGGGCGGACTGAGGCGGGGACGAACCCGTCAGCTTACTCCGGTGGATCGGTGGGATGATCCTGCCTCAGTTTGGACGGCCGAGGAATTGGTCCCCTGGAATCACCTACCGTGACTGGGGTGGGGCAAGGGGCGTCCTTGGTGCTGCCTTGGGGAGGAAGACAGAGCTTGGCCTTAAGGGGGACAGGTCAGGGACACTTGAAAGTGTACCTTTCAATTACACTAGCTGCGCAGGACACACAGGGCTGGGAGTGGGAGGGCGTGGGGCTGCTCACAGCTCCACTTCAGGGAGGAGCTTGGACAGGCCTCCGGGATTTCTGGAACTGCTCATCTTTGGGAAGGGAATGGCCAGAGAGACTCTCGTAGTGACAGAACTCAGGGGGTTGGAGAAACAGTGATATTTAACTGGGCGAGGCGGGGACTCCAAGCAAAGTGTTCCTGCAGAGATGCAGACATGGTGGCTCCCGGGGACCCCCTCTGTAGCCGGTGTAACACCGGCCGCTGGCTCTCCGTGTGGCGGCCACGCCTTCTGTGCCCGCGGGCCAGTTAGCGTGAGGCCCGGCGAAGGCCGCCTTCCCCTGAGCCAGTAAGCCTTGGTGCTGGCAGGGGTAGAACGCGTGCCCTGTGCCAGTGGGTGACAGCCGTGTTGCTAAGACTGCGTCTGTGGCAGGCGAGAGGAGTCGGGCAGCACCCCCGTCCCACGTGGTGGCGTGGCCATCAGGTGTCCCTCTTCTCCAGTAACCTCCACTCACTCAGACCCCCGCTTGGGGTCTCTTCCTGGTGCAGGACTGCATCAAGCCCATGAAGGTGGACAAGAGGTCGGGAAGCGGCGTGGCCAAGATCCACATCGAGGATGATGGGAGTTATTTCCAGGTCACGCAGGTCAGTTCCAGCCCAGATGACCAAACACTTGTTTTTGCTGCTCTGTCCAGTCACAGGTTTGGAGATGACGGACCTTTCACCGTCGTCAGAGCAGTCAGATTCACTGTCGTCAAGGCTGGGAGGGCAGCGCCGGGGCCTGGGGTGGGGGGGCAGGGGCATAGAGGCCGAGCATGGAGCTGCAGAGGGGGCTCCTTTTGCAGAGATGCTGGTTCTTGTCTTCCCTTCCCTCCCCCTCCCACTCTGTGAGTTCCATTTCTGTACGATTTTCCAGTTCAGGAGCATCCAGGTGGGTCAGTTGGTTAAGTGTCTGAGACTCTTTTTTTTTTTAATGTTTATTTTTGAGAGAGAAAGAGAGAGACAACGTGAGCAGGGGAGGGGCAGAGAGAGAGGGAGACACAGAATCCGAAGCAGCTCCAGGCCCTGCGCTGTCAGCACAGAGCCTGATGTAGGGCTCGAACCCACGAACCATGAGTTCGTGACCTGAGCCGAAGTCGGACACTTAACCAACTGAGCCACCCGGGCACCCAACCAATATTCAATTTTTAAGAATCCAGGGGCATACAAAGCCAGCCTTCTGCCATGTTGGTTGTCGGTGTTGTGAGCCAGAGAATAAAGGCTTCCTGTCGGTTCCGTTATCCTGAGAGCGCGTGTCCTTGTGCAGGGGCCCTTTGAGTCCTGAGTGCTTGTGCTTCCAGGATGGAGGGACGCGGAAGCTGGAGAAGGCCAGGATCTCACTGGATGACTGCCTGGCATGCAGCGGCTGTGTCACCTCGGCGGAGACCGTGCTCATCACTCAGCAAAGCCACGAGGAGCTGCGGAAGGTTCTAGATGCCAATAAGGTAAGTGGTGGGCGTCTTTGAGACTGTTTTAACCTGACGTCAACCCCGTATCCTTTGCTCTTGCTGCCGAGGGCGGCCCATCTGCTGCCTCCTGCATCCTGTGAGTCTCGTCAGCAGGACGGGCGCCCGTGAAGTGCCGGTCAGGATCTCAGCCCTGGAGCGCGGGGGCCCGCCAGAGGCCCCTGCGCTCTCCTCGCCGGGGCGCTCCGGGCCTGTAACGCACACCGAGTGAGCGTGTGTCCCCACTTTGCAGACGGCGGCCCCCGGTCAGCAGAGGCTGGTTGTCGTTTCCGTCTCGCCCCAGTCCAGGGCGTCGCTGGCGGCACACTTCGAGCTGAACCCCGCAGACACCGCCAGAAAGCTGACTGCATTCTTTAAGAAAATCGGTAGGCCCCAGACCCCGGGTGCGTGCCGTGGCTCAGCGTGTGCGGGTCCGGCCTCTGAGTCACTGAACTCAAACGCAGAAACTGTTCTGAATTGACTTCAGTCTGAAGTTTTGGTGTGACAAGTGGGAGCTGAGCCTGTTAAGAGACAGCCATCTGAATGGTCACAGTCCTGTCCGGTCTGGAATTCTTAGAATCCTCTGGAATTTGCTCACCCCTTGTATTGTTTTTAAATTACCACCCTTGAGGCCCGTTTCCCCCGCCCCTGTAATGCTCTGGCTCAGAATGACTTTGGAGGACCTCTGTGAACCAGGAGCAGGGCCGGGAGGACATGGGGTGGGCACAAGAGGTGTGACCCAGGCGCCGACGGCCGCTGTGGACGAGGCGGAGGCCCCGCCCCCCGGGGCGCGGTCGTCAGGGCCTCGCCACGGAGCTGCCCTTCGTGGGGGTGAGGTGGGCGCTTGTCTTGCAGGGGTGCGCCGCGTGCTCGACACCTCCTTCTCCAGGAACTTCAGTCTCCTTGAGAGCCAGCGGGAGTTTGTGCAGCGGTTCCGGGGACAGGCCGGCCCCGCGCAGGCCTTGCCCGTGCTCGCGTCCGTCTGCCCAGGTGCGTCCGCGCTGCCGGCCGAGGGTCAGGGGAACGCTGGGTGGGGCCCCTCGAGGCCAGGATGGCCGCTCCAGCAGAAGGAGCTGGCCCGAGAGCTACCCGGGGTCACTTAGTTCCCCAAAACAGCGATCTCAGACGCTGGAAGCGCACGACAGGGACAGCAGAGTTGGGACGTTCTCTAACGGGACCAGAACCCCCCGAACGCCCCAGAGTGGCAGGCCCCGCCCCGCCCAGCCGCTCCCTGTGTCGGCCGCAGGCTGGGTCTGCTACGCTGAGAAGACCCACGGGAGCCTCCTCGTGCCCCACCTCAGCACCGCCCGCTCCCCGCAGCAGGTCATGGGCTCCCTGGTCAAGGACTTCTTCGCCCAGCAGCAGGTAACGGGAACTTTCCAGCCCTGGACGACTCACTGCCATTGTCCTCAAAGACGAACCAAGACCTACAACGTCCACACAGCCGTATGAGGAGTCACAGTCCCATCCTGGCCGCTGGCCGGCTGTGTCCCCGGCTGTGCCTGCGAGGTCACCCCCCACCTTACCCTGCAGGCCCCTCTGTTCTCGGGTCAGGCAGTGACTCTACGTTTCCGTATTTGCCTACAGCATTTGACGCCCGACAGGATCTACCACGTGACGGTGATGCCCTGCTATGACAAAAAGCTAGAAGCTTCCAGACCAGACTTCTTCAGCCAGGAGTACCAGACTCGTGACGTGGATTGCGTCATCACCACAGGTGTGGGTCCTGCCCGCGGGCTCTGGCTGGAGCTGCCAGCCCCTCTGCGTGAGGCAGCCCGTGGCCTCCCCTGGGCGCCAGGCCGCACTTCACAGCTGTTCCGTTGTCCTGGGGGACGTGGGTGTTTGCTCTGAGACAGTCCGTGTGGGGAGATGGGTGGAGGTTCTTGCCAACTACTCTGACTCACCTGGGTCACCCCGTTTTTGAGTTGAGCAGCCTCAGTCTCCCAAGTGCTTAAGATAAAGCAGATGCTCAGGTGCCCGGACAGTGGGGGGAAGGCCCCCCTGCATGAACCCACGTCTCTGTCCACCTCATGGGGAGCCGTGACCGTGCTGGCTGCCCCCCGCCACGCTACTGGGAGGTGGACGGTGCCCTGCGGGTCCAGGGAGCCGGGTGGCTCTTCTGAGGGGCTCTGGAAGTCAAATTGTTCCTCACGTCAGTGGCTGGGTTTGCCCTCCCCCCGCAAGCCAGCAGTGGACACCCGGGCTCCGGAGCTAAGTGACAGGGTCCCGGGGATGCGGATGACGCGGGTGTCCTGAGCGGCCCGTGATTATTGAGATCTCTGCTGAAGCACGTCTGTGCTGGGGTCTTATTGTAGGAGAAGTCTTGAAGCTGCTGGAAGAGGAAGGGGTCTCACTCTCAGAACTGGAGCCAGCCCCCCTGGACAGCCTGTAAGCCACCACCCACTGCAGCCCAGGGGCGCTCGAGACGTGGGCCTGAGGGTCGCGGAGTCCCCACATGGACCCCAGCTCTGTGTCCCCTCCCTCCCTCTTCCCCCCCATGACTTCCTTCTAGCTGGGTCCACGTCTGCCCTGTCGTCTGCTCAGTGCACACAGAGGGGATCAAGTTCATGATCTGGCCCATGGTCCATGAACTGGTGGTCATCAGAGCTGTCCCAAACCTGATGCAGCTCTGAGCTCCCCAAATACGTGACTCCGTGGAGGGAACAATCTTTCTTTCTCCTGTGCTCCCTCCTGACCCGCAGACAAAGCCCCCGGGGCTTCTGGACTCCTTTCCCATTTAGCAAGCAGCTTCCTCACGTGGGAGGGACAAAGGTCACCTTAAACCTCGTGGACAGCAGCCCCGCCGCCACCGAGGCCGTGCTCTGCTCCGCAGGTGCAGCAGTGTGTCTGCCCAGGAGCCCAGCAGCCATCGGGGCGGGGGCTCAGGGGGCTACCTGGAGCACGTGTTCCAGCACGCAGCCCGTGAGCTCTTTGGAATCCACGTGGATGAGGTCACCTACAGACCGCTGAGGTCAGTGGGAAGGGCTGGGGCACGGGGACCGCGCGGCGGGCTGGGTTGGGCGAAGACCCAGGGCACAGACGGGTGCTGAGCCCTCCTCTCCGGCTTCCGGGGGCCAGCCTCCCCACCCACACCGCAGGGGGAGAGAGCCCCAAGGCCATGGTGGTGTGCCTGGCACAGGGTGTGTCCCTATGTGACACTCCCTTCCAGAGGGAGGGCTGGGGGCTTTGTGCCGCCTCGCCATGCCTTGTGGCCATTCTCGGGAGGAAGGATCAGGAAACTGGGATCCCCTGCCTGACGGGTGGAAGTGGGTTTTCCACCCTCCCCTTCCATCACCGTCCTCCACTGAGGAGCGGGTTAGGTTGGCAGACATGCCTGCAGGAGTGGGTACCAAGAGGGAGCCTGGCCTCTGCTCCCCTCAGGAACAAGGACTTCCAGGAGGTGACCCTGGAGAAGGAGGGCCGAGTGGTGCTGCACTTTGCTGCAGCCTACGGCTTCCGCAACATCCAGAACCTGGTGCAGAAGATCAAGCGAGGGCGCTGCCCGTACCATTACGTGGAGGTCATGGCCTGCCCCGCAGGTAGCTGGGGCGGTGCATGGGGGGCCCCCTTCCGGGACCAAGGCTGTGGGCGTTGTCCCGCCAGGGTAGGAGGGATGGAGGCGGAGCCCGGGGGACAGGAGGCTCAGGAGGGCCAGTGTTGGGGGGGGGGTGTGCCTTGCCCCTCCTGCCCCCTTCCCCCGGGGGCAGGCATCCCCCCCCGTGACCGGGGGCTCACCTGTCTCACTCCTCTGCAGGCTGCTTGAATGGCGGAGGCCAGCTCAAGGACCGCAACACGCCCGGCAAGGAGCTCCTGCAGCGCGTGGAGACGCTGTACAGCATGGTCAGGACGGAGGCGCCGGAGGAGGCGCCCGGCGTCCGGGAACTATACGGGGCCTGGCTGCAGGGCGAGGGCTCGGAGCGCGCCGGCCGCCTGCTGCACACGAGCTACCACGCGGTGGAGAAGGCCAGCTCCGGCCTTGGCATCAGGTGGTAGGACGCCCGGCCAGGCCCGCCACAGCCCACACTCGGGTGCGTGGGAAGGTCATGTCCGGAGACTCCAGGGACCACCCCCAAACACGGACTTGAGCTGCAGGGATGTGTGGAATCCACACAGAAACGGGCCTCAGAACCCACAGCCAGCACAGGTGACCTGCGTTCGCGCTGAGTGCCCACTGCAGGGGGTCAGATGGTCCGCAAGGCCCCAGAACCTCCCCAGGGGCCCAGGTCTGCGAGCAGGGTCCTTGCCACTCCTGCCTTGTGGCCCAAGAGTGTGAGGGTTTCAGGCGGTCCATGGGCGCTGGAAGGCCAAGCACAGGTGGGAGTCCTCATCCCATTTCTGGGGTCAGCCCTGAAGCCAGGCCACGGAGGACAGGACAGTGAGGGGCTGCGCCTGCCAGGCAGGGCACACAGCCTAGCGTGAGGAGCCCTACTGCCCTGCACGGCAGAGAGTGCTGGCAGGAGGGTGCCCAGCCCACGACACCCCTGCTGGAGCGCAGTACCCACCCTGCCAGGCTGGGCACTGAGGATGCCAGGCGTGGCCCTTGAGACGCGAGAGTGTGCGTCCTCTGGGCAGTGTTCCAGGCGGGAAGCAGACTCTGAGAGAGAACCCTGAGATCAGGCACGAAGTCCCTTCTCCACGGCTGGGTCCCCACCCCTGGAAGAGGGGACAGATCAGGCTGAGCCCCCCAGGCCTGTCCTCATCGAGCCCCAAGTCCAATAAATGGATCTCTCTCCAGATGGTCTCTCTCCCAGAGCGTCCGCCAGCATCAAGAAAGAAGCCTTTCAAAGCTTTATTCAAAGTTCAAAAGCCCTGTGCACCTCGCTAGGCTGCTTCCCAACCCCCGGGTCTGAGGGCTCACAGGTCCCCTGCCAGGGTGCCCACCCTCCAAAGCCAGACAGCCAGCTGGAGGTGGAAGCTTCCAGAGGCAGCCCCCCAGCGGGCTCAGTGTGCCGAGGGTTGAGGGAGAGACGCGCTGCCTGGCCGCACGGCGGGTCCGCTGGGGGCTCACTTCGGCCAGGCTGCGCCCAGGAGCCCCCACTGCGGTGCCAGCAGGGCCCGGGCCTGCGGCTGCAGGCGCTCAGCCGTCCGCTCGAAGCTCGCCCGCTCCCTGCAGAGTGCCTCCAGGACCTCGGCCGGGGCTGCCTTCCCCGTGAACTTGCACACAGGCTCTTCTCTGCGGGGAGAGGGCGCCGTGGGGACTCTCCCTCCGGGAACTGCTGGGTGGGTGCTGGCAGAGGACACCTAATGAGCAGCCTCTCCCTGGCACCTCCTGCAGAGCCCAAGTGGCTGCCCAGGCGGGCTCAGGGACAGCAGGCCAGCCCTGAGGCAGCCTGCTCTGTGGGACAGCCCCTGAGGTGGGCACAGGACCCCTACAAGAAGGCCTGGGATGCCAACCAGTACTCACGACACCCGTAGGAAGGGGTTGTAGAGGAGCTCCTCGCCCAGGGTGGATGGCACTGTGGGCATGTCGTCCTCATCCCTCTTCTGGAATGACCACAGGCCCTTGTCACAGACTTGTATCAAAAGCCCCAGGCGACTGGGCTCCACTCAGTCCCGCCCCTTCCTGGGGGCAGGAGCAGAAGAAGGGCTGCCTCCCCCCTCCCCTGACTAGTCCTTGAGGCTAGCCACCCCCTGGGTCAGACCTACCGGCCACCCAGCCCCGAGACAGCCCTCTGTCTGAGGCCACTAACCCCTCCCCTCACCAACAGGAGCCTCTGTCAGCAATACACCCAAGGCTAAGCCAGGTCTGGTCACTCCAGGCCAGGCATGCCTGACCCCCCTGCAATGCCCCTCCTCCAGCCCAATCTTCATCCACTCTCCAAACCTCGCCATTCAGAGCAGTGGCCTCACCTTGGCCCATGACAGCTTGGCCCTCACGTGGTCATTGCCGGGCTCTACTTTCTGTGCAAACTCAAGGTTGCCCAGCGCGTGCTCATGGCCACAGAACACCTTCTGGAGAGAGGAGGCACTCAGAGGGTGCACGGTGCCGACGCTGACAGAGATGGGGGAAGGCGCTCACCAGGGCTGGCCTGGACCCTCCCTGGACCCAAGCACCCCAGGCTTGGTCTGCCTGAACCCCTTGGCTACTTAACAGCCTGTACCCCTGGCAGAGGTCAACTACAGAGCGTGTAGGTTGTGCAGGGAGGCTGGACCCTGCAGGAGGGCAAGGGGCGTCCGCTCACCGTCTCAGGGGGTAGGGTGCCCAGGGTCTCCACCAAGCTCTGATACATTTGCTGAGCTGTGCTCTCCAGGCGCAAGCCGCAGCCACCCACCGACAGCGCATCCCCTGGGGTGGAGAGCAGGTCAGAGAAGGTGGGGCGGGGTCAGAGGGAGGTGGGGCTGGTGGGATGGAGTGGCCAGTACCCGAGAACACAGCTGGTGGATCAGGACAGTCCTCTTCCCACAGAAAGTAGCTCATGTGGCCAGAGGTGTGGCCCGGAGTCAGGAGACAGCGCACGTGGATGGCCCCAAACTGCGGCAGAGGCAGAGGGGCAGAAGGCCGGTGACGCAGGAGGGCCCACGACGCCTTCCCCGCCCCACCCCTCCCCGGGGCCCCGCTCACCCGCAGCTCCTCGCCGTGCACCAGCCTGCGGGTCAGCGCGCAGATGCGCTCGTCCGCACCCAGCACGGCCAGCCCCGGCCGCAGACGCGCCAGCTCCGCGTTGCCCCTCGCGTGGTCCCTGCGGAGGGGTGGGAGCAGAATCACGCGGGGGTCGGGGTGGGGCAGGGCCGATGCCCTCGCGCCTCCGCCCGCCCCGACCGCGCTCACCAGTGGTGGTGGGTGGTCAGCACAGTGGTCAGTGATACCCCCTCCCGGCCCACGATCTCCAGCAGCTGAAAGGGACGGGAGTTAGGGAGATTCGGCAGGACCAGGTGGCCGCCCCCACCCACCCACGCTAGGGCGCCAGGTGTGATGTACAGAGTGCCGGGCAGGCCAGCAGCCGGTGGGGGTAGGGGAGACCCAGCGGACTGTAACTGAGCGTCCCTTGTGCACAGAACAGTTAGGAACCAGGGAAGGAGAATAAACGGAGGTGACGTGGTCCTAACTTGAGGGCCGACTGAAGATAATCAAGGAACCCTAACCCAAATAACCAGAGATTAGAGAATAGGGAAAGGGCCTGCTCCAACCAGGGTGGTCGGGGGACCCCGCGCAGGGCAAGTTGCCCAGGCCTGCAGGGCGCTCCCCGCCGCCCACAGGTTGCCCTCACCCTCTTGGGCACGGCCACGTCCACGGCCACAGCCTCCCGCGTGTGCTCCTCGATGACCAGGTACATGTAGTTATCCTCGAGCACAGGGATGACTTTGACCTTCATGGTCGCAGAGCTCACGCACCCCGCTTCTTCTCCTAGAGAGGCGTCCCCCCACCCCGCTTCTGAGCCCTTTCCCCTGGGCGGGGGCTTCCCTCAAGGCAGGGCTGTGCGAGGGAGGGGTCAGCTCCACACACACGTCGCGGGCCAGAAAGGGAGCCCACCCCCTGCTCCGTGGACTTCCCGGACGAGCGGTGCGGAAGCCAGCGCCGCAGGCTCAGGCGGTCCGGTCTGTGCACACGCCAGCCCCCAGCGACACCGCCGTCCGCGGCACAGGCCCCGCCCCCTGCCGCAGGCCGCGTCCCCGCGACCGTACGGCTCACTCCACGCTCAGCCCACGCCCCTCGCGACGCCTCGACCGTCCCCCGCCCGCCTTCCCCTTGAGCCACGCCCGCCCGAGCCTCTCGGCTTTCGGCCTAAGTCACGCCCCTCGCCGCTGGCCACGCCCCGGGCCCTCCTCCTGTCGTGGCGCGATAAGGGTTCCCAACTGCTCCTTAACCGCCAGGGCTGCGTCAGCCGCCTGCGCAGACCGCTGGGGACAGCGGGACAGAGAGCGGCCCAGGGCGCCGTCCACGGGGCCTGAGCCGAGCGCGGCGCTCCGCCTGGCCGTCGCCGACAGCCCGCGGCCCGGCGCCGGGAGCGAGCGTGCGCAGGCAGGGGCGCGCGCGTGCCCAGTGCGGCCCGCACGCACGTCCTCTGCAGTGCCTCCTCCGCGAAGCCCTCCTGGCGCCGGGGCTGAGCCAGTCCTCTTAAGTCCCCCCAGCTGGGGGTGGGAGAATCTGCAGTTTGTTCGCCTGCCCATCCCAGCGCCCAGTCATCAACAGCAGGCACACAGAGGGCGCCTACTGAGTGTGTGAACCCCCACGGTAGGGCAGGGCCCCCTTGGAGAGAAAAACAGTAACAGCAGCGGTCGCTCCATTCTCTGCGCGCTGTCTCTGCATCCTCCTCAGGCTGGGCGCTCTCAGGCTCTCCTGGTCCCGTCCGCGCCCAGGACAAATGCAGCGGGGCTGGTCTGTGTGGTCTGTATTTCGCTGAGAGAGTCCCCCTCCCCACCTCCTCAGCCGCGGAGCCGCCCGAGGGCGACTGCCCTCTGGGTGGGGCCCTCAGAGACCGGGGACCAGCAGACCGACAGAGGCCTTAGCAACGCTGCAAGCCGCTGTGTTGCAGCAACAGGCCACCAGGCAAAGTGGCACTGCGCTTGGGCCAGAGTTCCTGTTGCTTATGGAGCCTGCGGCGGCCACAGGCCCCACGGCAGAGGCCCCATCCTGGGCCACTGAGAATGTGAGTCCTTCCAGGACGCTCTGGCATCTGCCATGGGGTCAGGGCGCCCTCGCTCAGGCAGGCTGTGTGCGTGTGTGGAGGGGGGACTGGAGAGGCGGAGTGCATGGCTGGTGGCTCCGTGGGAGTGGGGACTAACCTGGGGGACGTGGGCCCGGGGATCCCTCCCCAGGTGCTGCCACGGGCCGAGGACTGCACGACGAGCCTCAGGACAGAGCGTCCCTCAGATCTACAGCTGAGTGAGGAGCAGCAGCTCCAGGTCGGTACGGGGCCCTGGGTGCTGGCAAGGAGGGCCCCACAGATGCCGCCTCTTACTCTGGCCACTCACAGATCTCCAAGGAGTTGGTTGACCTGCAGATCACCACTTATCACCTGCGGGAGCAACACGAGGTGGAACTCTTTGAGGTGAAGAGTGAGGTGGGTGCTGATGTGTACCCACAGGTGCCCTGGACACATGGGAGGAGGGTGCATACCGAGGACCGGTGCTGTGAGGGGTCTGGGTGCACCCCATGGGATCGCACACACGCAGTGCCAGTGTCTTCACCTCTCCCGCGTGCACTGTATGCCCCCACATGGCCCCAAATGATGTTGACCTTCCCTGGACGTCCTGGCAGGCGGGCGCAGCTGCTCACCCTGGCCACCCTGCAGGTCCTGCGGCTGGAGAGCCGGGTGCGGGAGCTGGAGCTGCGTGGAGATTGTGCAGCCCCAGCAGAGGCTGACCTGGGGCACTGCCAGGAGCTGGCACAGGGGCTTGGACACAACGCCCAGGAGCAGGGACACTCCATCCATGACAGACCCCAGGTCACCATAAGTGCATGGAGGACCTGGATGGGTGGGTTGGGCAGGGAGAGCTGAACAGGGGTGCATAGGGCACAGTGAGGTTGGGGCCGGCTCCCCTGTACAGGCATAGCCTGAGAACTTGACCCCCAAGAAGGAAGAGCAGAAGCTGGGGAACAGTGTGGGAGTACAGCCACCTAGCTTGGGTTCCGCGCAAATTTCTCCCGGCCCAGGGTGCGGCGGGGCAACGCCAGGGACCCAGAGCTCGGGGTCTCATTCATCCAGCCCTCACGTACCCCGCAGCTGCAGGGAGAATGGCAGCGCGTGCTGGAGCAGCACAGGGCCCAGAAGCAGGCACTGGAGACCCGCGTGTGAGTGGTGGCCTCACCGGGCTGGGGAGGCTCCAGCAGGGCACCTGGCACAGAGCGGCCATTCCCAAGAGGCCGAGGGAGTCCTCACCCTGTGCCCGGCTGAGCTTCACGCCCATGTCTGCAGGGCAGACCTGGGTCGGCGGCTGCAGGGAGCCCAAGAGGAGGCCAGGGCAGCTGGGCAGCGACTGGCTGCACAAGCCACGGTGAGGCCCAGCCCCACCCACTGAGATCTGGCAGGTGGGCATCCTACAAAGTCAGCAAAGGGCCACCTCGTGGGGCGTGGGTTCAAGGCTGCCTCCGCCCCCAGGTGCTGTCTGCCTGCCAGGCCCGGCTCCGCCAGGCCGAGGAGGAGAATGCCCAGCTGCAGCTGCAGCTCAAGAAGCTGAACCAAGAACATGCCGCGGCGCTGCAGCGCTGCGCCCGAGCTGCGGCCGTGAGCGCTGGCCGGGGGGGGGGGGCCCCGGGCCGGGCGGGAGGCCTGAGTGTGCTGGGCTGTTTCAGGGAGACCCAGTGGGCCCGACCTGCTCCCCAGAGGGGGCTGTGGGAAGAAGTGTGGGCCCCCCCAGCCCCCCCAGCCCCCCCGAATCTCCTCCAGGAGTCTGCAGGGGGCGCGGCGCCGGAGGCGGCAGCCCTTCGGGCGTTCCTGGAGACCACCCTGGAGGACATCCGGGCGGCGCACCGCAGCCGCGAGCAGCAGTTGGCCCGGGCCGCGCGGGGCTGCCGCAAGCGCCTGGCAGATCTGAGCCGCAGACATGAGGAGCTGCTGGCCAACCACAGGTGGGCCCACCCCTGAGACGGGCACCCGGGGGTGGGGTGGCCCTGTGTGACCTGGCCTGTGGCTTAGGGTGCAGCAGGTGCTGGCAGACCCCATGGGGGCACCCGGGACCCCCAAGGCCACCTTTGATGCAGCCACCTCAGATATAGAGCCGCTGCCTCTGCGTCTGGTCCCCGAGCCCGGTCACCTACGCGAGCATCAGGAGACGAGGCTGCGCAAGCTCCAGGCCCAGGTGAGCCCCCCCGGCCGCCCTGCGCTGGCCTTGGCGCACGGAGCCCCAGAACACACCCCGGCCCCAGGACGGGCTCAGCAAAGGTCCAGCGCTTTCGAAGTCTGCCTTGTTGAGCCGACAGAGAATTCCTACCACTCAGCCTTTCCAGCCCAACGGGCTCATGATGCTGCTCTTGTTCCTACAGAAGGGACCCAGTGGGGCCTCCCAGGGGAGCACAGCAGAACCACAGTGAGTACCCTGGGGTGGGGGCCGGGGAGACCCGCAGGGAGATTTATTCCAACTCTCCCTGTGGGGTGGGGTTAGGCTTGGAGTGGGAGCACAGGGGGGCCCAGCTGTGCCCTTGGGTCTCGGTCTATGTGGGAGGCATCAACAATCTCCGAAAGCCAAGGGCCTGGGGCGAAGCGGGGCCCAGACAGGAGAGGGGCTAACCCTGAATGGGAGGGTCAGGGAGAGCCACTGAGGAAGGGACATTTCAGAAGGACCCAGGGGACCTAAGGATGAAGAGGCACAGTGGGATGGCCAGCAGAGGCTCTGGCCCCAGAACAGGATAGGAGCGGGTGGCCGAGTGACTTCTGCTGTCCTTGCCTCTGGGCCTCCGTGTTTCCAAATGCAGTGGGCAGGGGCTTGTGTCAGCCCGACTCTCCACGTTCTGAGAAGCAAATTGCGAGGATGGGGGAGGTCCTCTATCATCTGTACGGCACGGGGGGTCTCTATCTGGCCTTGTGGCTTAGTCCTCCCTGAGGACCCAGTGGGTCCTCTGGGCCTGGGCCGCTCTGTCCCCCTGTACAGGTGGCTCAAAGGCCCGAGCCCGGCCCATAGTGGACACACGGGCCCATGCAGTCCTGCAATGGTTCCCAGCAGTCAAGTCAGGAATCTGGGTGCCCCAGCTTGAACATGCCCTTGGTCAACAAGTGGCCTGATGCTGGCCCTCGCACCTGGCCCTCCCTCTCTCCTCACAGGGGCCATGAGCCTGCATCCTGGGCCCAGATCCACCAGCAGCTCCGAGACTTCTCCCGTGGCACTCAGGTAGTGGGCAAGGCCTGGCTGGGGGCCCCTCCTCACACTCTGTCCTGCCTCATAACTTCTGCCCTCCCCATGCCAGGCAGAACTAGAACGTGAGCGGGCACAGCTACTAGTCCGGGCCACGAAGGCCGAGGAGCAACTGTCGGAGCTACGGGAGTATGTGGACCAGCACCTAGGCAGGTGAGCTGGGAGTGACCTGAGGGCACCAGCTCCCGGCAGCAGAGACAGGGCTGGTGCACCGCCAGGCAGGCGACTAAGCGTGACTCCTCTGAGCAGGTACAAACAAGAGATCCTGAGGCTGAGGAAGCTAATGGGTACAGAGAACGCTGGCAAAGTGGGGGCCGCACCTGCACTCAAGCCCCAGCACCCAAAGACCCGCAGCCGCTAGCCAGCTGTCAAATTTGCTCAGCAAAACTCTTCACAGCGGGCAAGGAACCCTCCGCACAGCACCCCCTTGCAGGCAAAGCTCATTCCACACAACCCTCCACCCAAAAGGAGTCAGGACGTAGTCCAGAGTCTTTATTGGGTCCAAACGGTCAGCCAGTCTGAGAATTGGGGGCCTCCGGGACTGAGGCAGAACTGGGTCCTGGGGAAGCCTGACCAGCTGGCCCACCACTGTGGACATCATAGGCCCAGACACGGTCCAGTCCCTCCCCCATCACAGCCACAGGCTGCCAGGTGGGGAGGGGGAAGCGCCCCGACACCACTCGGGCCCCTGCGGGCAACTCTGCCCGCAGCTTGTCTTCCAGGAGTGGGAGCTGTGGGAGAGAGAGCAGGAGGATAGGGTGGGCAAGACTGAACAAGGCTGCCCCTGCCGGCCTCCTCCAGGCCCAGCACCTACACTGAGGGTGGCCCAGGCCTCCCCTGGGCTAGCAAACCCCACACCTACCACGCTAGGGGCCAGGAACACAGACACGTTGTTGCAGTCCCTCAGGCTCACCTGTAAGAAGGTCACCCCAGCGGGGAGCAGGGCCCCAGCCGAGGAGGGGGTCTGGTGAGCATGGGGTCACTGTGGCCTCCCCCCAAGTCCTGGCCCCAGACCACGCAGGGGAACCTGGGGTTGTCAGCAGGGTGGCCAACCGAGAGCTGGAAGTGCGGAGAGCAGGTGTGGGGGCCCCAGGGGGTCCGGGACTCCCTGGGTTACCTGCCAGAGGTCCTCACGGCGGTAGCAGACACTGCCGGCACAGCCTGCCCTCCACGCGTGCAGCCGGGCCAGCCCCACGAGCCACGGGTTCAGCTCGTAACCCACAGCAGGGCGGAGACCGCACCTGTGGGCAGCCAGCACCTGTGGGCACACGAGACTGCGGGTCCGAAAGGTGGGGAGGTGCACTGGCGACGAGGACGACCCCGCCCACCCCGACTCCTTACAATCCTGCCGTCGCCAGAGCCCAGGTCCACCATCTTCCCAGGGCGGCCTCGCAGTAGCGACAACACGTGCTCCACCTGCCGCTCACTCGCACCGACATAGGGCACCTGGACAAGGAGGCAGGCGAGGCTGGGTCCCCAGACTTGGGTCCCACGTTGGGGGTTGGGGCGCAGAGCCCGCCTCCTGAGCTTGCAGGTCCCCAGCCGCGGCCCGCCCAGGAGAGGCGGCCCCGCCCCGGCCCCGCCCCGGAGAGGCAGCACGGCCCCGCCCCCGGCCCGCACCTGCAGCCTCAGCGGCACGCGGCGGAAGCCGGGCTGCAGCAGCAGCGCCCACGCGACGTAGGCGGCCAGGCCCGAGCCCGCCGCCGCCTGCAGCAGCTCCAGCGCGCTCAGCCGCCGCTCGCGCAGCTCCGACAGCGCCTCGCCCGGGTCGTCCTCCATGGCGGCGGGACGCGCGACTCGGGCTCGCCCCGCCCCAAGGTCCCTCCCGGGCCCGTGTCAAACACCCTCACGCGCGGGCCGGGAGCCGGAGGGGACCCTCCTCCCCGCCCGGCGCCTACCGGAAGTGGCGGGGCGCCGGAAGTGCGGGCGGAGCGCCGGAAGCGGCAGTCCAGTGGCCTTCGGCCGCGGTCCGGGACCCTTCCCACGCGTCTCGGGTTCTGCTGGAAACCTGAGGCCACCGGCCTAGCCCGCGCACGCAGGGACCCACCGCTGCCCCTTTGGCCCACCAGTTCCCGCGCAGGGACACGCGACGCGGCCAGTGCTGGCGTGGCCGGAGCCGGGGTTGGGGGACGGCCATGGAGCTTTGGCACGAAGGGAACTCCGGCGCGTGGGGTGGCTCCGGCCGCAAGGCTGTCTCAGCGAGACGGGCGGGGGTCCCGCCCACCGTGACAGCCCGAAGGCCGGCCAAGCCCGGGGCGGACGCAGGGAGGACACGCTCGCGCCCGCACCGCAGCTGAAAGCTCTTAGGCCGGTGGCCACGAGGGGAAGGGCTGCGGCGGGAACTGGGGAGACGGCTGAGAGCTCGCTGACCCGGGCACGCAGGTGTTCGCTGTGAACGTGGCCGGAGGAGAGCCGGATATGAGGCCCAGCCACGGGGGTGGAGGAAAGAGCCCCGAGAGCTGGGGAGACCATCTTCCTTCTCCAAAAACGTCACAAAAAATACTGAGTTCCCAGAGGTGACCTGGCAAAGCCTGGGGGTGGGAGAAAAAATAGGGGAGCAGAGCGCCTGTCAGGTGACAGAGCCAGGACCTCCTCCTCCTCCCACCTTGAGGCTGGGCGAGATGTCTCACGAATGTGAGGGACTCGGTCAGATGTACACAGGTCCTGGCCGGGCTCCCAGGCCACCCGGGCACTGGTCAGGAGCCTCAGCTTCAGACAGTATAAACATGCCCAAGATCCTTTCCCCCACCCTCACGTACAGACTGCTCACATGCCTGCCTGTACGTGGCCCCAGCTGGCCCCAGAAATGAGCCCTGGGGAAGAGGGTTGGCTCCACCTGGCTCACAGGATCTTGTCTCCTGTGGGAGTGTCACTGGGTGCTCCCCAGAAAGTTTGTGCACTGGGCTCTAGACTGTTGGGGTGCTTATTTGTCTTGTTGTTTTGTTCCTTGCACTATTAGGGCAGCCCCTGGCACCTAGAAGGCACTCAGTAAAAGCTGTTGACTCCATAAATGCACGTCACCAGACCCCGTGCACACAGCCCACACTATCATGTTTACCCCGGCAGCTGGGTGCACGCCTGTGTGAGTGCACATGCCCAGAGGTGCCCCGCAGGCCAGCTCCCTTAGCCCACAGCCCCCACATACATGCTCACCCACACCATTTCCCCTTGTCTCCCCTGCTCTAGGGCAGGCATGAAGCCCTCCTGGCCCAAGACTTTGAGGCACGACCTGGAACACCCTAGGGCTCCTTTAGCCCTGTCAGCCATACCCAATTCTGCCCTTTCTGCACCTTATGAAAAGAAAACTAGTTGCAAAGTTAGCACTTTCTCTGCAGAGGGTTTGTGCATGGGAGGCTCAGGCACGTCCTGGGACAGGTGCATAGGGACCAGTATCCAACTAACGGCTCACCCCAGAGCAGCTGCCCTGCCCTGCGTTTTTGTGGACAAGTGGTCTGGGAGGCAGTCTACAGTGACCCCTGGGTGTGGCCAGGGGCGGCCTCCTCATGAAATGCTGTGGGCAGGTGACCAGAAAATCAGGACGGATGCCAAAGGTAAGGATAGCCTTGGAGAGAAAGCCGTCCTTGGGGCCTGGACAGAGCAGAAAGCTCACGACAGAGAGGAGGAGGAGGAGCAGGAAGAGTATCCCCATCTCTTCCTCCTGATGCTCTTTGGTGAGGGGAAGGGGGCCGGCAGGGGTACCATGGCCTGTGGTCCAGGGGAGAGGTCCATGCTGGAGATCAAAATGTAGGGTCATCAGCACATCGATGGTTTTTAAAGCCACAAGGCTGGTCCAGCTCTGCAGTGAGGGAGACGAGAGGTCTAGTGCGTGACCATGAACACCCCATGGTTGGGAGTTTGGGGAGAAGGAAGCAGTGAGCCCCAGGAGGAACAGGTGGGTACAGACCCCTGGGAACCTGCCTCCCCTACCCATAACTGGCAGCCAGATCTGGAGGAAGGCGCCCTGTGTCTGGGCCCTGCATAGACTGGCCGGGCCCGTCTTCTAGTCTCAGTTCCTGCCCGAAAGATGATGTGGCCTCGGGCGTCCATGCCCACCATCAGCTCCTTCCCCACTGCGGACTGGCAGGTGAGGATGGGAAGCTGTTTCTGGGGTTCAGCCAATTGGTCCAGGTGCTCCCCTCGCCCCAAACCTGTGCTCTGGCTCTCTCAGGAACGTGGGACTGGAGGGAGCAGAGTCAGCCCATCCCGGTTCAGGAACCCTTGCGTGCACCCCCACCCCAGGGGCATCCATCCCCCTTCCGGGCTTTGTCCCAGACTGCACTGGCTTTTCATGTGGCTGAGGCTGAGGAGGAAGGCGGAGGCAGCAACGATGGGGCCAGTGGCGAGCAACGGTCCTTAGAGACCCCGCTGTATCACCCTGCCCCCCAGAAACGGGCAACCTGCCCAACCCTGCGGGGGAGACCCCACCCCCATGAGGATGAGCCATGTCAGGGTCTCAGGGCCCTCAGGACAGAGGGGCCCATCTTCCCCCAGGATCATACAGGGCCAGGATGACACTGCTGGGCTCCCAAGGGACCAGAGAAGGAAGTCTGGCATCCTGCCGATTGCAGCGCCTTCCCTCACAGGCTAGGACTGCTGTCCTCGGCCAGCCCCCCTCCCCCCAGTAGAGGACTCCTTTCCCCCCACCCCAAGCAGCAGCTCCCCTTCAAGGCTGGGGCACGGACCCCTCTCCCACTCACTAGCTGGGTGACCTTAGATGAGGTGCCACTGCCCAGAGCCTCAGCGTCCTACTCGGAAGCAGAAATCGGAGCCGTGGGGCTGCAGGGGCTTAGATGGGCCAGGCTCAGGCAGGGGACACTCCATCTACGCTGGCTAATGACATCAGTGTTCTTATTGTTTATCGCTATCGCCTCAGAAGCGGCTGGGACAACGAGGAGGCTACCCCTCCCTACCCACCCTCTACCAGTGCCTCCCCAGTGCCCTGCCCCCGGGCCCCTCAGTCCAGTGCCACCTCACAGGGGTGGAGGTGGTTGGCACGGGCGGCTGCATAGGCACGGCTGAATTCCTGGAAGCGGGGTGCACAGCCCAGCCAGGCCTCACCAAAGCGGCTCCAGCCCATGAAGAGGAAGGCGCCGGGGCCGGGCCGGACGCCGCAGCGCAGCAGGGTGTGGATGGAGGCCTCCCCCGCCCGGAACAGTGGCCGCGTCTGGCGGAGGACACGGGCAGCTGCCACCGTGATGACCGATTCCTGCAGCTCCGTGTTGTGGGCAACCCCGAGGATGGTTCCATTGATCACTGCGGGGAGACGTGCTGCCAGTGGCTTGCGGGGCATGGCCTACACCAGCCCCCCTCCCCCCATGGCGGGGACGCTCACCAAAGTCACTGGTGCACACAGTCAGCAGGAGCTCAGGGTCACTGCAGGGTCTGCAGACCCCTAGCATGAAGGGGAGATGCTGACTGTGGGTCCTGCCCTCTGCTGGACCGCCCTCAGCCTCCGGCCCGCTAGGGGCAGGAGGGAGAGGGCAGGCCACCAGACACCCCCCCCCCCATGGCCTGATGGCAACGGGGGACCCGAGGGAGTGGGTGGGCACACACACCTCACACGCTCGTGCATGCACAGACATGGGCCTGGGGCCGTGCCCAGTGCGGGGGCACACTCGCCTACACCCATCTTACATGTGCACGCCGGCACCCCTGCGGCCTCCCAGAGCTGCCTCCTGTGGCCCAAAGACACCAGCCCAACCTGGGTGGGAGGCAGGAGGTTGCCGAGGGCTTTAGAGTAGCTGGCCTGGGGCGGGGTGGGGGTGGGGTCAGGCTTCAAGTTCTAGGAGAGTAAAGAGCCGGGCCTGGTGCCCTGCAGGGAGGCAAGGCAGCGTCTCCATGGTGACCAGGCTCACACTGGACTTTTTGTTGTACTGGAGGGGGGGAGGGGAGGGAGGTCACTGCGGGGCCAGGGAGCCCTGGACAGCTTTGGCTGGAGGCTTTGATTCAGTCTCATGTCACCCCCTCCCCCAACCCCTCAGGGACCTCTCTTTCCCCCCACTCCGCCCACTGCTAGCTCTTTCCCTAAGCTGAATCTTGAGGGATTGCCCGCCTCCTTTCCCCGATGCTTCGACCTGTCCTCCATAGCTGTGTGGCCTTTGACAACCCATGTCGCTCTCACGCCTCAGCTTCCCTCTCGGTACAGTGGGCGACAGGCACACCCCCACACAGCTCATCACTCACCATCGGCACCGAGACCGTGGGCCTGCGGAGGCAGTGCTGGATACCTGTCCTCATGCGTCTCGAAGCGGAAGGAAGCCACGCGGCGGCTGATGTCCGGGTGCGGGGTGGCCTGCAGGAAGAGGGCCCGGCGCTCCCGGGGGCCCCAGCGCACGCACCGGCCTCCCGCCGGGCCCGCGCCCTCGGCCAGCAGCAGCTCCAGGGCGCCGCCGGCCCGCTCCGCGAAGACCTGGGCGCCTGCGAAGGACCGTGCGGGCCGCAGGCAGGCGATGCCCGAGCGCGCGCCGGCGCCGGCGCCGGCCAGGGTCAGGCGCAGCGCCCCCGCCGGGTACAGCCACTGGATCGCGCCCTCTGGACAGGCCAGGGACAGCTGCCCCACGCTGCCGGGCTCCTGGGTCAGGCCGCTGGGGACAAGACGGGAGGCGCTGAGGCAGGCGGCCCGCGTGCCCACCCGGCACGACCCCTCGCCCTGCAACCTCCCCCGCAGCCAGCAGCCGTGTCCACTTTGCTCTCTGGACCCCGGGAGCGCGGCCTGGGGGGGGGGGGTCGTACCTGCCGCTCCAGCTGCAGCGGTCCCCCGAATAGCCGGCGTGGGTGGCGGTGGCCAGGAGGCCCAAGCAGAGCGCGCACAGCAGCGCGGGGGGCGGCATGGCGCGGGCGGGCGGGGCGGCGGCGGGAGCCCGCGGGTCGCCAGCCGGCCCCGCGCACCCCTCCGCCCGCGCCGCGCCGCAGCCGGGCAGTCCCGCGGGGTCCGCGGCGGCCGGGGGGCGGCGGGCCGGGCGCGGCCAATCGCGGCGCGGCCCAGGAACTTTCCACCAATCGCAGCGGCGCTCGCGGGGACTGGAGGCCCAGCCTCGGCCCGGGAGGCGGCGAGCACCGAGCTCTGAGTGCTGTCTGTCGCCCGCTCGGTGCCCCGATCGCGGGATCGCAGTGTTTGCCCGTGTCCTCGAGCCCCCGACCGCTGTAGGGGTGGGAGAGGCGCCCGCTGGAACCTGGGGGCGGAGGCGGGGGGAGGCGCGTAGGAGACAGGCGGCGCGGCTCATCTCCATGGCCCTTTCCAAGAGTGGGCCCTGGGCTTCCAGCTCCCATCCTGCCCCAACTTGGCCCTTCTGATTCGTCCCAAGAGGTGGCCACGGAGCCCCCAAGGATGGGGGTCCCGATGCTGGTGTGTGGGCACCCCGGAAAACCGGGAGCCAAAGGACAGCCCTGAGCCCCAGAATCGGGAGGTCCAGACAAATTGAAATGGGGCCAAGACCAAACACCTCAGGGTGCGTGTGAAGGCGGGGGCGGGGGGCGTTTCCGGGTAGCAAGGACTTCCTCTGAGGGGAGGGAATGGGGAACAGATGGCCGGGTAGGGCCTGGCGGGAATTCCAGGCACGGGGGAGGGGAGAGGGCAGACTGCCTTGGCAAAGGCCCAGAGCTGGGTGAACCCCCCGAGTCAGATCACAGAGGCTCTAAGCACAAAGCCAGGAGTCCAACGGCATCCTCTAACCCTTGGGGTCACTGGGAGTGTTACCCAGGGTCTGCAGGAGACAGTATAGACTCTGCCCTCTGTGGTGTGAACCATCCACCCACTACCCCCCTACTCCAGCCCTCCAGCTACCCCTGAGCCTGAAGGGCATGGCTGACAGATGAAGGAGGTGGGCCCAAGGGGAAGGGGGGACACCCCCAGGGCACAACAGGCCCCTTCCTCTGGGCAAGGCGGAGTGAGAACCAACCATCACAACAGCCAAAGAGCAGAAGCAACCTAAATGCTTATAGACACAGGAACGGACAAGCAAGATGTCTACTTAACAGTGGACGATGATTCCACCTTAAGAAGGAAGGAGGGTCGCGTGGGTGGCTCAGTCCGTTGGGTGTCCAACTTCAGCTCAAGTCATGATCCCGCGGTTCGTGAGTTCAAGCCCCGCATCAGGCTCCGTGCTGACAGCTCAGATCCTGGAGCCTGCCTAGGATTCTGTGTCTCCTCTCTCTGCCCTTCCCCTGCTCACGCGCTCTCTGTCTCTCAAAAATAAATAAACATTTTTAAAATAAAAAAAATAAAATAGGAAGGAGATTCTGACACCAGCTACAACAGGGATGAACTCTGCGGACACGGTGGTGAAATGACGAGACCCCGGGAGTTGTGGGGGCAGGGCGGGGCGGGGGCGGGGAGTGAGTGTTTAATGGGGGCGGGGCTTCAGTAGGAAAGATGAAGAGACGCTGGTGGGAGCCGCCCACTGTGTGAATGTTCGGAACGTCACTGAATTGTATCCTTAAAAATGGTCGAGGGCAAATGCTATGCATGTTTTACTCAGTTAAGAATGAAAGAGGTAGACAGGGCCTGTGCTGGGAGAATAAAAGGTAAAAGAGGTCGCAGTAGGAGAGGGCACCACGGTCAGCACCGCAGCTGCTGTGGCCCAGGCACACACGACCACCTCCCACCTTCTGAGCAGTCTCTAGGGCCGGTGCCCAGCCCAGGTCTCTGAGGCAGAGAGTGGGCTCCGGGCGCCCTCTGGTGGCAGTGTGAGGAGTCAGCTGCAGACTCACCCCTACCCCCCTAGAGCCCCTCCGACTCCCCTGCCAGCGCTCCCCCAGAGAGTCAACGTGCGTGGGCGTCCGTGGCCAGAGGCCTGGACCTGAGCCGTCTCCTCATCGTCAGGATTCCCCTGTCCGGACCTCTTCCCGGGGCCCAGGGCACAATGCTGACTCCCTCAGAAAACCTGCACCAGGGCAACCTGTCTTCACAGCAGCTGCCCCCCCCCCCCCACCGCAGAGCACCTGGCTGTCGTTGGCCATCAAAGATCTACTTCCCAGAGGACAGGGAGTCCATCAGGCCATGCCTGCCCTCGATCTTTATGAGTGCCGTGACCAGAAACTGCAGGAGCTCAGTAAACGCGCGAGCAGCGAGTGTGTGCACCAGTGAGTGCACAGGGGAGTGAACGGGTGACCGAATGACGTCTGTGCTCACACCCCCCCCAGCTCCAGGAGCTTCGGGGTCCTGGCCTTCCAACAGGGCCATCTCTCCGTCCTCACTCCAGCAGGGGGTGCCGCTGATGCTGGACAAGGGGGGGCATCCAGCCCAGCCCCATACTCAAGCAAGGGGTCAGCCCCACAGGGCAAAGGGTGCCTGACAGGAAGCCCCAGCCCCGGGGGCACAAGAAAGGAGCCCTCATGACCAAGGCAGGTGCCGAGCTGGTCCAAGACCCGGGGCAGTGGCAGGAAGTCGGGGCAGATCTGATGAGTGATGAGGGCAGGAAGGGGGCCCAGGTCTGAGAAACAGAGGGACTATCCCAAGGGCAGCACGGAGCCCAAGACAGACCAGGAAGCAGGAAGGTGGCAGCCGGAGGAGTGCAGGGCCAGCCCCAGGCCCATCAGCCATGGGAGAGTCTGGACTTGGCCTGGAGGGGACAGGGAACAGGGCTCCAGGGTAAGAAAGCCCAGACAGAGAGGTCAAGGTCTTTCACTTGCACAAAACTCGCCTGGGCTTTCATTTCAGCAATGGCAGGGCAGAAAGAGAGGTATGGCCTGAGCAGAGGCCAGCCCTGCCCGAGTCCCCAGCTGAGCCTGTGGCTCTCCAGACCCTTGCAGCTAGGCCCACCTGGATGTGCTGCTCCAGCCGGCTCAGAGCAGGGTGCTGCCCCTCTGGGATGGAGCTGGGGGCTGGGGACAGCAGAGACAGTTCCCAAACTGAATGCCGGGGGGTGCCAGGGGCCTACCAGAACCCGGATCTCCCAGCAATGTGCTCTGATGGTATCCGTCATGAGCACTGGCGTGGACGGGCCCTACCCGGCTTGACCCAAGGACTCCCAGGGGGCTGGAGTGACCAGCCTGCCCAGGGACCCCATCAGGGAAATGGTCATAAGTGCCAACTCTTCTGGCTCCCTTTTGCCAGCACCGCATTTCCCTGACTCTCACCCCCAGCAGAATCTGGCCCCGCCCACCCATGGATGCTACACCTGGAGACCGGTGACAGCAAGGTTTCCCTCACGGGAATGTTTTCTTCCCTTTGGCAAGCAATCCACACCCCCCCACATACACCTTGTATCTTCTGGAGGAGCCAAACATGCAGCTGCAGATTGACTTGCAGCTGAGCTAAAAATAACTGCCAGGCTCCAGCCAGGGCCCAGGAAAATATCCCATTGCTAGGAGACACCCGTTACTGGGAAACCGACATTGCTAGGCGACGGGTTGCCGTGGTGACAGCTGAGCCCTGAGTCATGCTCAGCCCGGCTGCTCCGCCCCTCTGCCCCTGGCGGGCGGGCCTGGGTCCCAGGAGGAGGAAGGGCTGGGAGCAGAAGAAGGCAGCAAAGGGGCCACCCCGGATGCCCGCAGCCACCGCAGCCACGCCAGGCTTCAAGGTTCTCACTCCCGTGGGTGCCACTGTGGCAGCGGAGTGGCGAGGTCAGCTGAACACACACCGCTGCCCCACACGTGGGGGCGGAGGCCGAGAGTGCGCCCCATGGCTGCATTAGCAGGAAGCTTCCGAGGGAGCCGAATTAGCGTCGGCATGGGCCTCTCACAGCCTGCGCTGCGCCAGCTGCCGTGCTGACCTTCAGGGCACCCCCGTGGGCCCCAGACCTGTTTCCCGGGAGGGGAAGTACTTGCCTGATCCCCAGACTGGGAGGATTTGGGCCAGGCAGGTGACTCCAAGGCACATGTACCCAGGATGGTGTGAGGAGCTCCTGTAAGGAGCCCCAGGCCAGCCACAAGGAGTGGCCGCACTGTGGGCTGCCCCAGGCCCTCGTGTGACGTCCTCCCGCTCTCACAGGAAGGTCTCGGGGTGGGATGCGCCCGCGGCCTTTGCCCCTCACCCTCCAGGGACTAAGGAACTGGAAACCTCCAGCGGCCTGGACTGGGGAGACTCCTCCATGTCCACGCACCAGGATGAGCGAGTGCTCCAGGTGAGGTGACGCCGTAGGGGAGGACTCTGGCCCTGGAGGAAGGCCAGTGTGGCCACGGCTCCAAGAGCCAGGGGCCGGGTAGAGGGCACAGCTGAGGGCCAGTGGTGCCGGAGACGCAGGGTTTCTCGGGCTGCAGCAAAGAGCGGGCAGAGCCCTGGGCGGATGGGGCCGGCCCCCCGCACCAGGACCTGGGGAGAACATGGCTGCCGGCAGCCACGGAGGAGAGCGGCCCGGGGCGGGTGACAGGTGCAGGAGGGGACAGAGCTTCTACAACGGCAGCTCACATCCCTCCAAATAGATCTTCTTCTTTGCTCGGATTCTTCCAAGGCGCGGAGTCTTCTGAGGCCAGAACTTGCTCTCTGCATGGGGCCCTGGCATCCGCTCTGGAAGCACGAGGCAAAACCTTGTCCTGTCTCACAGCCACGCACCTCCCACGCCGGGGTCCGCGCGGGGTGGAGGATGAACCAGAAGACCAGGCTGCTGGACTTGCACACCAGCGGTGACTGTGTGGGTGAGGACACTCAGTCACCCCAGAGGTCTTCACACGTCCTATCTGACTGTGCGTGCCGAGCGCCCTGCTTTGAGCAGAGTCAGCACAAGGGCAAGGCCGCGACTCTACAGCCCCTGCCCCTCGGGAGAGCTGCCGTCACCCCAGCCTCGGCCAGCTGGGCCCGGCGTCCTGCACACAGCAGCGGGTGCGCTCCATCTCCCCAACAGCCAGGCGCCCGCCTGCAGCGGCCCCCTACCCCCCACCCCGAGAGGCCCCCCTGGATCCTGCTTCCCATCAAAACGCGGCGGCGAACACCAGCTGTGTTCATTTCTGTCAGACGCTCTCTCCGGGGCCTCCCTCTCAGCCTGCAGGCTCTCTCCCCACACCTGATGCCCCACGGCCTCTGCTCCCAGGAGACCCCAGGATGGGGTCACCAGTGGCCTCCATTCTCTGTTCTGAGCCTGCCAGGAGGCCGGAACAGAGCCCTGCACACCCTCCCTCTGCAGCTCACCCCTGCCTCCCTCCAGCCTGGACCCTACACGGCGGCCATTGCCACCACCCGCCTCCAGTGGGTTCCAGCGCGAACTCACCAGGCTCAAGGCCTGGAAACCTGAAGACTTGTGCACACTCCTTCCTGGATAACTTCGCCCACCCTCTCATCCTTGGGGTCGCCTGTCAAGTGTCCTGTCCTCAGGAGCGACGCCTCCAGCCCCCTCCCGTGGTCACTGTCACGTGGCCCTCTCGAAATTTCATCGCACGTGTCACTCCCTGAACTGATCTGGTGGTCACTTGTTCCTCGGCTCTGCGGGAGAGGGGGTGTCCCGGCTGAGGGGGGTCTCTGGACTTGGCGCCCAGCAGGTGCGCCGGAGACGTGAGGGACACGAAGGGGGCCCGGCCACCCGTTCGGCTCCGCTCAGCAGGAAGGGCTGGGAGGGGGAGGGTTGGACCGTCCTTGCCCTCGAAGGTGGCATCCAAGGGTCGGGACGCGCGGGGCCGGCACTTGGCTCCACAGGACCGCGTACCCCCGGGCCAACCGCCGGCGCTAAAGAGCGCGGGTCGTCTCCCCGGGCAGGGCTCCGCGCAGGCCGGTCTCTCCCCAGGCCGGCTCTCCGGCGGCCCGCCCCGCCCCGCCGTGCGCGCGGGTTTGCTGGGGTGCGGGCGCCCGAGGCGGAGGGGCAGGGGTGCTGCCGGGCCGGCGCGTGCCCGTGGGCGCGCGGCAGGGCGCGGCGGGCGGGGCGGGGCTCGGCATCCTCGGCGCCCCCGCCCGGGCTCGCCGAGCGGATTGGCTCCCGGCGCCGGGAGCGCGCGAGGGCGCGGCGTGTAGAGCCGGGCGGGGGGCGCGCGCGGCGCCGCCGGCGGCCGCGGAGGAGCGCGGGGAGGAGGGCGAGGGGAGGGAGGAGGCGCCCGCCCGGCTCCCTGCACAGCGGCCTTATTTATCTGGGCACCGCCTCGGCCTCCCCGGTGGGAGGCTCGGGGCAGCCGAGAGGGGGCCGGCCAGGCCGGGGCGCGGGGCGCGGCTGGGCCCTGCCGGCCAGGCCAGCACCTCGGCCGCCTCCCCGCTTCGCCGGCGCCCATGCCGGGCTCCCCATGAGGAGAAGACGCCCGGCGGACAGCGTGGCATGAGCCAGGTGCCCGGGCCGAGGTAAGGTGTGTGCACCGGGCCAGGTGGCGGGGCGGGGAAGGGGCCAGGCCACGCCATCGCGGCGGCCACAATGAGGAGGGGGGAGGGGGCTTCGCACAGGGTCGCTAGCACCCTCTGGGTCTCCCACAGGCGCGGCCCCTCCCCCGGCCGGGGCCACTGAGCCTCTGGTCCTGACAGGCCCTCCCGCGGCTCCTGACCCCCGGCGGCTGCCCGGTTGAAACACGCTCCCCACAGCAACTGGACCAGGGCCGTGGGCCGCTCGCCGCCGGACCACATCCCGACGGAAGCGGAGTTGCAGGCCTCCAGCCAGGGTGGCTGGGTGAGGTCCTGGCCCTCCTTGGAGCTCTGAGCTCCGCGCCCCACAACCAGGAGCCCCCGGGCCTGTGAGACTGGTGTTAGATACAGTTACACTCCGACCGGCAGCCGTGTGGATGCCTGGCAGGGGCCTAGTCTGCCCTGGACACCTGGGCTTGTGCAGGAGGATGAGGGGGAAGGAGGAGGCTGGCCACGTGCCGGGTCCCGGAGGAGGGGTCGAGCCTCGGCCAAGGATGGGCAGTCTCAAGGGGAACTGGGCCCTCTGAGACTTGCTAGGGAGGGGTCTGGCCTCCTAGGATCTGGGGGGAGAGAGCCCACCACCCATCACCCCAGCAGGAAAGAAGGCCTAGCTGTTGGGACCTCAGGGAGCCCAGGGCCCAGTGGCCACTCCTCCAGCCCCTCCCGGCCTCTGCACAGGAAGCCTTCCCTCCAAAGAGAGAACAGATGGCGGTGTCACTTCACCTGCCCACTCGGTCAGTCCCTTCCCAGTACCCGCCACCTCCCAGACCCCTTCTTTCAGCCGGCGCCTTTGAGCGGAGGCCTGGGCTGGGTCCCTAAGAGGGCAAAGGCTTGATGGAGACTTCCTGGCCTGGAAGGAGGCGGCCAGAGGTCTGGACCAGGAGCGGTGGGGACAAGGGGGATCCAGAGCGCAGTCATAAAGGTCGGCAGTGCAGGCAGACGGTTCAGGCCCCAGGGGACCGCAGGACCCAGCTGCCCGGCTTCTCCTACTTGGCTACCCTTCTCTTCAGCCACCTCTCACAGGGCCAGGCCTGGGCAGGCTCTCTGGACAGGCACTACCCTCCAGTTCACACCACTTCCAGGGCACTTCAGAGAGTCCTCTTTCCCAATGGAAGAAGGACACAAGTAGTCCTGAGGTGGGGGCCCCTGGGGCCCTCAAGACCGCTGACCTGGGCCCAGGACGCCTGCACTGAGACAGCCAGGGAGACATTTCGCCCCAAGGCCCTATCTTGTCGCACGTGGGTGCTCCCTGCTGTGTCTCGGAGGGGAAGCGTGAGGAAGAGTGGAGGTGGCGGTGAAGGAAGGCTCTGTGGGGTAAGTGGGCGGTTCAGAACCTCCGCCACCACTGGCAGGCTGGAGCCTCAGCCGGACCAGTCACAGAGGGTGACTTGGGCCACATTGCTTCACTTGGCAGGGGAAGAAACAGAGGGTTTGAGACAGCCATCCAAAGAGGGACACTAGGTGCCCACAGCGTAGGCACTTGGGGGCTTATCCTTCAGAGCAAAAGAGCCAAGATGAGGCTTGGAGCCCAAGCTCATTTCCCAAGGTGCCCAGTCCCACATGGCCGAGCTATCCTGACCTTGACCACAGGACTGGGTCTGATGAAGCACCGTTTCGGACTCTTTTGAGGCCACGTGCTCACTTCCTGGAGCCCCCGGGGCACAGGTGGGGCAGCCTGCACCCCAGAAGCATCTCCGGGCTGGGGGCGGGAAGGGAGTGCTGCCTGGCACATGTGCAAAGTGACAGGGATGTGAATGTGCCTGAGTCACGGGGCTTCTCATGGAGTTTGTCAGCCCGCACTGTGTCCCCAATCCCAAGCAGGTTGTCACCCCAGTCCCTGGGGACATGACTGCAGATCGACCTGATGTGAATTTTTCTAGCTACCCACACCCTGCCCAGCTCCATGACCCTCAGTGGGCAGGGAGAATCGGTCAGCGAAGGCTCTATCAGGGCCAGACCCCTCCAGCGTTCAGGGCAGGCTGTGTCAGACCGAGTATTCGGGATGAAGGAAGAGATCTCTGAGCTGGAGGCCATGATGAGTGGGGGGTTTCCTAGGCATGAGCAGTCCAAAAGAAGAGAGTCCCGCAGCTTGCAGCCTCTGGAGAGAGCAGGAGCAGGACAGAGACAATGCTGGGAGAGGCCACCAGCCTAGGGTCCCAGGCTGGAGGACACAGGGGACAGGAGAAGCAGCAGAGGAAGAGGTCACAGGAAGTGCACCTGGCCAGTGGCAGGCCAACTGGGGACCCAGGGTTGCCACCTGGACCTCAACGCTTAGCTTGATCTTTGGGAGTCAAACAAACTGGGGGTCCTGGGGTCAAATCCCAGATTTGTGCAACTTTTGAAAATTCAGTCTCTGAGCCTCACTTTCCCCACGCGTGGGCAGGCAGTGTGTGAGGGGCTCAGACCAGCAGTGAGGGCAGGACCCACCTCGCCCTCCCTTCTGGCGGCTCCTGTCCCCTCTCCCTGGATTTGGCCAGATTGTGAGGGACGCGCAGCCAGCCTCCTTAACCCTGCAGCTCCCATAGTGGGGACTCAGCCAAAAAGGAGATGTGAGCCATCCTCTTCCCAAGGGTCAGAATAATCGCAAGGCCCACGCTAAGCCCCAGGGTCTTGGGTGCCTTCTCAGAGGCTCTGGCACTAACCCAACCCCAGTGGCTGCCCTCACCGTGGACACTGGCCTCTGCTGCAACCAAGATTAACAAACTGAGCTACAGCTCTCCCCCCATCCACCTGCCCTCTTCTTCATCTGGCCTGTTCTCCATCAAGCCTCCTTGGTATCTAGCAGCCATGACCCTGCTGACTGCCATTCTTCATTCATTCATTCATTCATTCATTCATTCATTCATTCATTCATTCATTCATTCAGCAAGCACTCAGAGGCCACTCAGCCATGGTGCTGCTTGTCTTCAAGCAGTCCCCAGCCAAGGGAAGAGACAAATGGGTGGACAGTGGTGACTGAGACCCTGGAGATGCTTTCAGTGTTGGAGAGTCCCACAGAGAGAGACAGGGGAGGCGTTCGCAGTGAAGGACGGAGGATAAGGAGCTGGCAGGGTTAAGAAGTGGGGACGCTGACGGAGCAAGCAGGGGGCCCGCCGTGTGCCCAGACAGAGACTGGGAGTGGAGGAGGAATACAGAACAGGGGGTCTGGCTGGACTGTAGGGCCAAGGCTGGGGAGGAGCCCGAGGTGAGGCTGCATGGTGGCCGTGCTACGTCTCCAGGCTCAGTGACTCAACTGCAGAAGCAGCAGCTCCTTTCAGGGCCCCAGCATGGGCATCTGGGGCCTGTCGGCTTCGGAGCCACCAAGTTCTGGAGTCCTCCCAGGAACCTGGAGCCCCCGCAGCCTATCCCAGGAGGACCTCCTCCAGAATTCCGCTCCACACAGAGGCACAACACACCAGGGGCTGAGGCTGAGAATAGTGCAAGTTTGGCCATCTTTTTAAAACGCCTCTTTTCCTAGCCATAGCTCCTGGTGCTTATTTCTAAGGGAGAAGGCAGACCACATAAGACTGGTCGCTGCCCCTACCCCATCCTGAGAAGAAACTCTGGGCAGGTCCTCTGAGCCCGAGTGCATGCAGTGGGGGCAATAACAAGTACCAAAGAGGTTGGGGTCCCACAGCCCATCTGGGCCAGGCAGAGGGCCACTTGTCCCAGCCCCCTACAAGAGACCCCCTGCCTAACTGACAGGAAGACCTGTCCAGGACCACAAGCTCAGTTCTCTCCCAAAGCCCTGACCGCTGCGCCAAGGTGTGGTTGTTTCCAGTTTCGAGCCACAGGGCAAGGATTGTCCGGCTGGGTCAGTGAGGCGGGAGCGTGCAGGTGGAGCTCAGCAGGACCATGGACAAGGTCGGGGAGCTCAGGGCTGCCTCCGTGGGGCGGCAGCTGCAGTCAAAGGCACAGCAGAAGGGCTCATGCACTGGCAGGCAGGGCAGTGCCTTCTGGCCACGGATGGGAGTGTGAGATAAGGGACAGCCAGCCCCCCCCCCCACGCTGAGGCCATCCTCGACCCGGCCCCTCCCTCCCGTGAGCTCTCTCCACCGGCTGTTTTTCACCAGCTCCACCCTGAGGCCTGAAGAGGGGATGGGACTGTGGGCGTGTGCAAATGTGAGCTCCAGTTGGGGGGGGGGGGTAGAGCCCTGCAGATGCCCGGGGCATCCACGTGCACCCCACCCCCCACCACCAACTCAGGCACTCCACGTGCACACCCATGGCTGGGAGCATCTTTAACCTAAATCGGCACTGCTCTTGAGTTATTTCTCCCCTGGTGCCACCTCCGCCGCCTCCTCCGGATCTTGGCGGAGCGGGCGGCTTCTCGCCCCGCCCCGTCGCCTGCTGAGCTGGGTTTGCCGGGCCGGCCCGCACCCCACCCCCACCAGCCGCTGGCCGCCGCGGAGCCCGCCGGGGCCTGGCCTCCGAGCACGCGCACGGCGGCTGGAGGGGCGCTGTCCATGGTGCTGCGCTCCGGGGCCGCGCCGGCCGCGCCTGGCCTGCGGGAAGCGGCGGAGGCCGGGTGGGCGGCGGGCCCCGAGCCGTGAAATCCTGGCGCCCCGCTCTGGGGACACAGAAGGTATTCAGGCTGGGGCTGCCTCTCTGAACCCAGCACAGCCCACAGGAGGGAGTCGACAGGACAACCTCTCTCTCCCCTGGTCCCAGGAGTGGGGGCCAGTCGTGGGCTTCACCCTGTCCCTCCATGAGGCACTCCTGATCCACGACGGTCTCCTCCTCACGTGCGGTTTTAAGAGAGATGGGGCAGCCTTCGCGTCAGGCTGCCCCTCCCACCCCCAGCACTGTGGGTGAACCCTAACTCCTTGGAGCGTCAGGTTCCTAATCTGAAAGCGAGGTTAACAGTGGTGCCCCCCCAACACACACGGGGCTGACATGAAGCTGGAGCACATCCTAGTGTACATCCAGCAAACGTTGGTACGAATGTCAGGGTTAACCAGTGTGAGGCTGCGACTCTCCGGTCATGAACTGCAGTAAAGGAACAGCCAAGGTAGGCGAGCCTCCCCCGCGGAGGACAGGCCTCATGTGGACTGCCAGGCTGGGGGCAGTCGGAGCAGGAAGGCCTTTCGACCCAAAGCTGGGTTGGTAGCCATGAGGCCATGTATTCTTGTGGACCCCAGGTCCCAGCCCAGGTTGGCAACCCCTCCCGGGATGTGGAAGGCCAGCAAGGGTTGTCCTGGCTTGGAAGCCAGTGGGAGGCTGCTGCTGGGTAGAGCAGGGCAGGGCAGCGCACGTCCCTCCCTCCCTCCCAGGGGCTCCTTACCCGTTCCCCTCATGCTGGCCATGGGGCTCTGAAGCAGCCTCCTCACCATGTTCTAAATGCTGACGGTGAGCCATCCATTATGCTTAGCCCTTTTCACATGTTGTCCTGTGGGGGTGTATCATCTCTTCGCAGGCTCAGAAGTAAGGAAAGTGAGGGTCAGAGAAAAGAAGTGCCTCACGGAGGCCACAGAGCCAGGGTGTGTGACCCCAGAGCTTGTATGGCTGAACCACTGGGTGTACTGCCTTTCCTCAGGATGTCTGGGGTGAGGATGGGCAGGAGATCTGGAATGTGGAGCAGATGGTGGCATTGTGATGGTCCCCCTGCCCCCCACTCCAGGGCTCTCTGTGCTCAAAGCCATCTGCCACCCATTCACAACCTCAGAGCCCTGGTTGGGGGGGGGGCACTGAGGTGGTTTCAGTCATTCCCTGTGAGGGACTCTCTACAACTTAAGCTTCCACAGCCAGCTCTGGTCCAAGCTTCGGCTCCACCACTTACTGTGGCCTTGGGCTAACAACTCATGCTGCTTTAGTTTCCTCATCTGTACAATGGGCACAGTCATCATAGCATCCTCCTCAATGGGTTAGATGGAAGATTAAAGGACAGTACGTGTCCAGGGATCACTGTCCTGGCATCATAGTAAACCTTGCCCTTTCTTTGGACAGATTATGAACCACAGAACCTCCAGTAGCCACTGAAATGTTCAGGGGCTGGTATGTGAGCCCCAGGGTGCTAAAACCACTCCTAAGAAGCATGTTGGAACCCCATGGTGGAGGGGCCAGAGACCACCCCACACCAGCTCCCTCAGTTTCCCAGTTCTTGTCCACGTAGAGGTAGGCCTGGCAGGCACTGATATTGGGCATCAGGGCAGTAATTGTGAAGGGACAGTCACGGGCAAGTATCTGTCTGTCGCTACCTCTCTTCTCTCATCTCTAGAAAAAGAACCATAGTTCTTAGGTGTCAAAAAGATCTGTGAATACAGGTTGAGCTTGGTGCACACAGTAGGTGCTCAGGGAGTGGCATGGCTATGAACAGCCCTGATCTGTTGCTCCTCACAGTCAGGGAAGGAGGGACTTGGATTCAGATCCTTTCTCTTGGGTGGTTCTGGGAGTGCCATGGGAGGAGATGCCCTGGGATGGGAAGGAGCCCAGCCCTGCTCTGGCAGGAGATTCATTCCCCCCTCCTGGACCCTGTCTGCAGATCGAGCGAGGAAGATGTCGAGCCCGGGTGTGGACGGCGACCCCAAGCCTCCATGCTTGCCTCGCAATGGCCTGGTAAAGCTGCCGGGCCAGCCCAACGGCCTGGGTGCGGCCAGTATCACCAAGGGCACACCAGCTGCCAAGAACCGCCCCTGCCAGCCGCCACCCCCGCCCACCCTCCCACCCCCCAGCCTGGCTGCCCCACTGCCACGGGCTGCCCTGGCTGGGGGCCTGTGCCCCCCAGCGGGGCTCCCCCTTGGTGGACCAGCCTCAGCCCCGGTTCCTGGGCCCCCAGTGGAGCGGCCGCCACTGGCCACAGATGAAAAGATCCTCAACGGCCTCTTCTGGTACTTCTCAGCCTGTGAGAAGTGCGTGCTGGCCCAGGTGTGCAAGGCCTGGCGGCGTGTGCTCTACCAGCCCAAATTCTGGGCGGGCCTCACACCTGTGCTGCATGCCAAGGAGCTCTACAACGTGCTGCCTGGTGGCGAGAAGGAGTTTGTGAACCTGCAGGGCTTCGCCGCGCGTGGCTTTGAGGGCTTCTGCCTGGTTGGTGTCTCCGACCTGGACATCTGTGAGTTCATCGACAACTACACCCTCTCTAAGAAGGGCGTCAAGGCCATGAGCCTCAAGCGCTCCACCATCACCGACGCCGGCCTGGAGGTGCGCCCCGCTGGTGTCCTGGAAGGGGGGGGGGCAGGGCAGGGCTGAGCCGCTGCGACTGAGCTGGGGGCTGGGGCGGGGCCGTGGGGGAGGGGGATCCCAGAGGAGACCCTGGGCATAAAGCAGCTGAGAGCGGCGCTGGTCTCTGCAGAGCACGGGTCTGGGGGAGGGAAAGCAGGACTGGCTGCATACGTGGGGGACCCGGTCCAAAACGGACCTTCAAGTCCCTTGCTCAAAGATGATTAAGAATTTCAAGACAGCAACATCAAAGCAGTCAGTCAAGTGGAGCCCCCTCTGAGCTCAGGGCCCTACATGCCTGTGAGGCCAGGCTTGGGTGGGGAGGGTGCTGCAAGGGAGCAGGAGCTCGGTCAGAGGAGCAGCTGTGCAGGCTGCCCCTTCCCCAGCGCCGGGGCTCTAGCCATCCAAATCCTTAACACCAAGTGCTCCAGAGTCCCTGCCCTGGCGAGTCCCGGAGCTCCCAGGTCCCCTGCGCTCTCTGCCTCTTCTCTTAGAACGTTGTTGTGATGTGACAAACACATCATAAAGTGCACTTGTCTTGTTTTACACCCGTCTACACTGCTTTCTGCCCCTCAGCGGGCTCCTGCGGCCCGTCTCCTGCCATCCTTACCACGCCCTGCTGCTCACCCACCCGCAGGTGATGCTGGAGCAGATGCAGGGGGTCGTGCGCCTGGAGCTGTCAGGCTGCAACGACTTCACCGAGGCGGGGCTGTGGTCCAGCCTGAGCGCGCGTATCACCTCGCTGAGCGTGAGCGACTGCATCAACGTGGCCGACGACGCCATTGCGGCCATCTCGCAGCTGCTACCCAACCTGGCCGAGCTGAGCTTGCAGGCCTACCACGTGACGGACACAGCGCTGGCCTACTTCACAGCTCGCCAGGGCCACAGCACGCACACGCTGCGCCTGCTCTCCTGCTGGGAGATCACCAACCACGGCGTGGTCAACGTGGTGCACAGCCTGCCCAACCTCACCGCGCTCAGCCTCTCCGGCTGCTCCAAGGTCACCGACGACGGCGTCGAGCTCGTGGCCGAAAATCTGCGCAAGCTGCGCAGCCTTGACCTTTCGTGGTGCCCGCGCATCACCGACATGGCGCTCGAGTACGTGGCCTGCGACCTGCACCGCCTGGAGGAGCTGGTGCTGGACAGGTGCGCGCGTCCGCCCCTCCCCCGCGGGCAGTGGGGGGCGGGGCGAGACCGGCGAGACCCTTGGAGCTGGCCGCCTAGACTAGGGGACCGACTCGTAGCGGAGTGGCGCTGCGGCGCAGTGGGGAGCGGGTTGAGGACCGGCGCTCACAAACGCGGGATCCAGAGTGCGCTATCTGGCAAGCATGGGGCTGAACCGCTGACCCCAGCCCGGGCGGTACCACCACGCAGCCCCGGTAGGGGGCTGGGGAGAGTGTGTGGAAAAGGCAGCTCTATAGTCGGTGCTGCCAGAGGGGAGTTTCAGGCCTGGCCACGCTGGGAAGAGGAGAAAGGAGGCGGAGCTGAGGGGCGGGGCAAGGTGTTTTGAAGGTGGGCAGCGCCCCTCTTGCACCCACAGGTGTGTACGCATCACGGATACTGGCCTCAGCTACTTGTCCACCATGTCGTCCCTCCGCAGCCTCTACCTGCGATGGTGCTGCCAGGTACCGGCCCTCCTCGCCTCCGGAGACTGGGGAGTGGTCAGGGGAGGTGGGGGACTCGGCCCTCCCGGCCCACACAATCCGCTGACCTGATCCTGGAAGGATCAGAGGACGTTTGGGATCTCTCCACACAGAGTGGGCGACATGGGGCGAGTGCACGGACTCTCTGGGGCCCTCAGCGCCACTCCCCAGCTGCCTCCTAGCTCCTTGAGAAGCCGAGAAACCCCCGTTTTGAGCCCTGCCCCCTGCCCCTCCAGCAGCTCCAGGCCTAAGGCCTGGCCCTAGAAGTGCCCCCCCCCCCCCCCCCCCCCCCCCCCCCCCCCCCGCCAGGGCGCTAGTGGAGGTCGTTAACCCACCCCGCCCTCCCGCCCAGGTGCAGGACTTCGGGCTGAAGCACCTCCTGGCCATGAGGAGTTTGCGTCTCTTGTCTCTGGCAGGTGAGACCCCTGCCGCCCTTCCAAGACAGTGACCGCCCACCCCCACCTAGTCCGACTCCGCCAGCCCTGCCGGCTCCCTCCGCCGACTCGTACCTGGGGCTGCCTCCCGGGGTCCCAGGCCCCAGGCCGGAGGGAGCCGCCGGGCGAGCCGGGCCCGGCCCCCCGCGCTCAGCCGCCGCCTCGCCTCCCGTCCGCTGCAGGCTGCCCGCTGCTGACCACCACGGGGCTGTCGGGCCTGGTGCAGCTGCAGGAGCTGGAGGAGCTGGAGCTGACCAACTGCCCCGGGGCCACCCCCGAGCTCTTCAAGTACTTCTCGCAGCACCTGCCCCGCTGTCTCGTCATCGAGTAGCGCGGGCCGCCCCGCCCCCGGCGCAGGAAGCCGCCCCGCTGCGCGCGGGGCCGCCTTCTCCCGGCCCTGCCCCCAGGGGAGCCCTGGCGCCCGCGGCCCAGCGCGGGAGGCAGGGCGAACCCAGAGACCCCGGCCCCGCGCCCCTCCAGGCCCCGCGCCGGGCAGGGAGGGGGGCGGTGGGCGGGCCCAGCCCCACGCACGCACGCACACTCGGGGACTCTGTGCATGCCCCTCGTGCCCGCACTGCACGCCCGCCCGCCGCCGCACCACAGCCGCCTCCATCGTTCGTCCACCCGCTGGGGGGCTGGGGGCCGGGGCTCGGTCCTTGGGGGCGATTTGAGCTCTCCTGACGGCCGCCCTTACCGCCTTCCCCGCCACACCCCGCTCTGTCTCCCCGCTGTCCCCCCATCTCGGGCAGGGCCCAGAGGGATGAGGGGAGCTGGGTCCCCCAGGACACAGGGGCCTGAAGAGCCCCAAGGGCTTCCCGCATCTTTCACTGCACCGCGCCTGAAGCCCTCGGAGGGGTGCGAGGGGAAACAGGCCGCCGCCAAAGCCATGGCCCTCCAAGGAGCCCAAGTCCCTCCTGCCCTTGCCCCACCTCATGCCAGCCTGACCCGAGAGACCTCCCTTTTTCCTGGCCACTGTATGAGACAGTCCCCTGCTCGCCCCATCCCCCACTGCCAGGCCTACGGTCGAGGGCCAGACGGGGGCGGCATTGTGCTGAGGGAGGACCAGCCCGGCTAACAGTGATACTGGTATAATCAACATTAACCGAGCCCGGCTGTAGCTTGCCTCCACCCCAGCAGGACACCACCATCTTGAGAAACCACGCGCTGGAGCGGCCCTCAGGCCCTGCAGGCCTTGCAAACAGCCCTGGTTGGACCCCACCCCAGTCCCTGTAGCCAGCTGGGCCCAGCCTCCTCAGCACCACGCTTTATCCCGGGCAGGCCTCTGGCAGGGGGAAGCTGGAAGCCGAGGCCCAGGATCAGCGCCAGCCAGCGACTCCAGACTTACAGCGGCCCGCACACCCTCAGCATCCAGAGGAGGGAGGGCTCCTTCCTAGCTGCCCCCGCCCCTCCCCAGCTTCCCAAACCTCTGCCTGCCCAAATGGGCTCTCGCCATGTTCTGTCCAATCCCAAGACATACGGAAGTCCTGGGGATGCTGGCGCATCTTGGCAATTGCTGAGGAGGGGGCTGGGACCCCATTCCCTCCCAACCTTGAGCCCCAGCAAATACAGTGCCCACACCCGATCTTGGGACCCCCCCCCTCGTCTGGTTGGAAGAGTAACCAGTTTCCAGAGAGCCAGAGAGTGAGCGAGCGAGAGCGAGAGCGAGAGCGAGCGAGCGAGAGATGCTGTTGAAGCAGAGAAACGGTTCAACAGCCCAAAGATTCCCCTGGCCTGGAGCGCCCACAGGAGGCTCCGGGCGAGGTGGTCAGGAGCCAGTTTCTTCAGCCCCTCCCCCCACAGCCCCCTAGTGGGGAGGAGGCAGCTGTCCATTTGTCCAAAGTATTAATGCAACTGAAGCTGTGATATTTCCAACGACTGTAGGAGGAAAAATTAAGGGGAGAGAGGAAAACAAAACAAAACCAACCACCCCCTAAAATCATTTTCTTATTGTACATAACGACCTCATTCTCCTGTATATGCGGAAGATATAACCTTATATTTGGTAAGTGTTTCTTGTGCTATTTTATCACGTGACCTGTTTATAAAAATATATATTAAAAAAGTTGTAAAAACACGTGTCTGAGTGGTCTTTAGGTCAGCAGACCACAGCCGGGGAAGGTGTATCTGGTTCTTTCAACACATGGAGGTCGGTGCCACTGGAAACACGCCAGTGACCCACACAGAAGGTCCCAAACCTTTCGTTGCTTTGGGGAGTAGACAGTGATAACAAAGTCATGACACAGAATATTAACTTCAAAGTATCTAGCATCTAGCCCATCCTTCCAGAAGGGCAAAAAATGAGCCCTGTTTCACGCATTGGGGAACTGAGGTTGAGAGGGGGACAGGGGTGTACTCTAACCGTACAGTACAGCGAGGACAGAACAGGACTCAAACCCAGGAAAGAAAGGGCGGCCCGGAGAGGGTCATTCCATTGCCCCGGGGGGTGTGAACCAGCTGTCCGGCAGTGGAGTCTGTGGAGACCAAGACAGGCGTGACCCCCGCCTGATGGAGGTTCCACTCGTGTGCCACAGGCAGTGACCAGGAAACGAAGGAATACGCTTTGACAAGCACTGTGGAGGTGACAGTGACCGGAGAGGCCGCATGTTAGATGTGGGGGCCGGGGAAGACCTCTCAAAACGAGACCCTTGGGCTGAACTCTGGCACGTGGAGAGGAGCCGCTTCCTGCAGAGGGGAGGGCGCGGGGACGGCGGGGACCGGCGGGGACCGGCGGGGACCGGCGGGGAAGGGCCGCGCAGCCCGGGCAGGAAAGAGCTGGGCGGGCTGGAGGCAGCGATGTAAGGGGCCTTAACTGGAAGTCCGCCAGGAGGGGCCGGGGCCGGGGGCCGGGGGCGATTCGCGGAGCGGTGGGGGGAGCTCTGCGGACAGCTGAGCGAGGTTCAGGCCGGGGCACGGGGTGGGGTCGAGGGCGGAGCGAGGAAGGAGGTGGACGCGACGGGAGGGCCTCGGTCAGGGACGGCTGCGCTCGCTGGGGGACAGTGAGCCCCAGTATCGAAGGACCAACCGCTCAGGCGGAACCGCGGGAACGCAGGGCAGCGCCTGCCCCGCAGCTCGGGACCGTTCCTCCGCCTCCACCAGCTCGGCTCCCGCATCCGGAACGTTTGCAGGGTGGTGCCCGCTTCCGCTGACGGGCTGACAAAGACGGACCACTTCCGGCGAGCCGGCGGGCAGGAAAGAGAAGGGCTGCTTCCGGCGCGGCGGTTCCGGCCCGGCCCGGCAATTTTAGGCGATGGCTCGGGTGCCGGCGGAGGGAGAGGCTTCGCCGAGCCCTCCGGCCGCGACCCCGCGGCCGCCCCTGCCCCGCGCCGCCGGTGTCTCCTGCCCCGCGTCCGGCCAGACCCCTCGGGCTCCTTAAAGGCCCTTGAAGTCCTTCTGTGGCCGCCGCAGCCCTCGGGCCCCTGTGCCTCCTCCCCCCGCGGCCCCGGGAGGGACTGCAGGGACCGACTGATTGAAGGTCCAGCAGCCGCGCGGATCGGACTCTTGGGGGATGGAGCGGGCACTGACCAGATAGGGGCTCCCCACAAGTCCGACGTGTCTCCTTCCGACTGAGGAGTGGCGAACGGTCCTGAACTGGCTCCCCAAGACCCACCGGCCCAGGACTAAGCCGTTTTGGGGGACCCACCCAGGGTGGCGGGTCTGAACTGACAGGCCCCTCCAGGCTGACCTGGCCCGCCCACTTCACTGACCTCCTGTCCCCACCACCCGGGGAAGCCATGGAGAAGATGTCCCGAGTGACCACGGCCCTGGGTGGCAGCGCGCTGACGGGCCGCACCATGCACTGCCACCTGGACGCGCCAGCCAATGCCATCAGCGTGTGCCGTGATGCCGCCCAGGTGGTCGTGGCGGGCCGCAGCATCTTCAAGATCTACGCCATTGAGGACGAGCAGTTTGTGGAGAAGTTGAACCTGCGTGTGGGCCGCAAGCCCTCGCTCAACCTGAGCTGTGCCGACGTGGTCTGGCACCAGATGGATGAGAACCTGCTGGCCACGGCGGCCACCAACGGCGTGGTGGTCACGTGGAACCTGGGCCGGCCTTCCCGCAACAAGCAGGACCAGCTGTTCACGGAGCACAAGCGCACCGTGAACAAAGTCTGCTTCCACCCCACGGAAGCCCACGTGCTGCTCAGCGGCTCCCAGGACGGCTTCATGAAGTGCTTTGACCTCCGCAGGAAGGACTCTGTCAGCACCTTCTCTGGTGAGGCCCTGGAGGCGGGCTGGGCAGGTGAAGGGCCCCGAGCATCCAGTCTTCAGGAGTGCTCCCGGGGAGCACTGCAGGAGTGGCTGAGGCTCAGCATGGGGGTAGCGGGTGTGGGGCCGGGGACAAGGCGGAGCCTGAGCAGATGCTTTGGTTTGCTGTCTTCTCTTTTCTCGCCTCAGAGCCTCGGGCCATTTCACTGAGGGAAGCCCACGGGGCCCTCCAGGGTCCTCAGCTCAGGGATGGAGAGGGGGGGAGTGTGCCGCCTGCCCCTGCCCCCCAAGTTTTATCCCAGCAGGCCCAGCTCCTTGACAGCTGGCTCAAGGCCGGCTGTCCCCTGTGCACCTTGAAGAGACCCAAGTGAAGCACAGGGCAGGGCCCCCAGTTGCCTCAGAGAACTGGGGGGCGTGGAGGGGCTCTCGAAACAGCCCTGAGTTACCTGCACTGTGGAAAAGCTGGGTCTCTGGGCTTGGGGCGGTGGGAGGGGGGAGCTGACCCAGCAGCTCTAGCTCAAGGTGAAAGGACGGGGCCGAAGCCGGAGCACCCGCGGGGGTGCTCAGTGCTCTGATGGCTAGTCCGGAACCCAGAGGCCACGGCTTTGTGCGAGTGCTCATGTCATAGGCAGAATCCAGGGGAAATCGAGGTCCATGTTTTTGCTTCCAAAGCCACAGGACGCCTGGCATCTTGCTCCCTGACCTGATCTATCCTGCGCCCTCTGTGAAGCATCTGTCCGCGCCAGGCAGGCTTGGGGTGTTCGCCCCATCTCCTAGGCTTCCCAGCCTGGTCATGGGCAGGCAGGTGACGGCAGTCCGGTCAGTCCCAGGGCTCCACCCTCCGCTGCCCTCTCTCCTGGAGCCGCCTGCGGGCCAGCCCCCTCACCGTCTCCCCCCGCTGCCGTCCCGTCCACAGGCCAGTCTGAGAGCGTGCGGGATGTCCAGTTTAGCATCCGAGACTATTTCACCTTCGCCTCCACCTTTGAGAACGGCAACGTGCAGCTGTGGGACATTCGGCGGCCTGACCGCTGTGAGAGGATGTTCACGGCCCACAATGGGCCCGTTTTCTGCTGCGACTGGCACCCTGAGGACAGGTGTGGGGAGGCGAGGGGCAGAAGCAGGGGGGTGGCACGGACGGGCTCATGGGAGGGCGGCCTCAGAACCTGCGAGGCAGAGAGTGGGGAGCCCTCCCATCCCAGGAGAGGATGATGCTGAGGGTTTCATGAACCTCTTGTAGGGGCTGGCTGGCCACAGGTGGGCGTGACAAGATGGTGAAGGTCTGGGACATGACCACGCACCGCGCCAAGGAGGTGCACTGCGTGCAAACCATCGCCTCGGTGGCGCGCGTCAAGTGGCGGCCCGAGTGCCGCCACCACTTGGCCACCTGCTCCATGATGGTGGACCATAACATCTACGTGTGGGACGTGCGCCGGCCTTTCGTCCCGGCTGCCATGTTTGAGGAGCATCGCGACGTCACAACGGGCATCGCCTGGCGCCACCCACACGACCCCTCTTTCCTGCTCTCTGGCTCTAAGGACAGCACCCTGTGCCAACACCTGTTCCGTGATGCCAGCCAGCCTGTTGAGCGCGCCAACCCCGAGGGCCTCTGCTACGGCCTCTTTGGGGACCTGGCCTTTGCTGCCAAGGAGAGCCTAGTGGCCACTGAGTCGGGGCGAAAGCCCTACGCCGGTGATCGGCGCCACCCCATCTTCTTCAAGCGCAAGCTGGACCCTGCCGAGCCCTTCGTGGGCCTCGCCTCCAGTGCTCTGAGCGTCTTTGAGATAGAGCCCGGCAGCGGCAGCATGAGCTGGTTCGTGGACACGGCCGAGCGGTATGCCCTTGCCGGTCGGCCTCTGGCCGAGCTCTGTGACCACAATGCCAAAGTGGCTCGGGACCTTGGCCGGAACCAGGTAGGAAGGGTGCCCTGAGGGCGTCCCTGGGGCCATGACCTTGGGGGCTCCTCTGACTGCTATACCCAAACCCTGTCCAGGGTTCTGTGCTCAGCTCTGGCTGCTGCCAGCACCAGCTGTCACCCGGGTAACTGAGGGTGTCTAGCACCCTGCTGTGAGCCCGAAGGCAGTGCCATCCTTTGGGTGCAGGTCTTGGGCATCACGGGGTTCAAGTGGCCTCTTCTGGCGCGCACCCACTGCAGAGGTGCACGCGGGAGACGGTGGGCACGTGTCCGCGTTGGCTGCCTTCAATTTCTGCTCTTGTTTCTCCCCCTGTAGGACGGAGGCTAGGGTTTTCGCCTTTGGCATAGGCCTCAGTTTCCCCAGCTGGCTAGGGGCTAGGATGCTGGCTCCCTGGGGCAGCTGAACATCGAGAGGCTGGGATTCCATCCAGGTGGGGCGGGGGGGGGGGGGCGAGGGCTACATGGGGCACCAGGGACCCAGGCTCCCCGTGAGTGGCTGGTGCCTGCCCCTAGGTGGCACAGACCTGGACCATGCTGCGGATCATCTACTGTAGCCCTGGCCTGGCGCCTGCCACCAGCCTCAACCACAGCGTGGGCAAGGGCAGCTCTTGTGGCTTGCCACTCATGAACAGGTAGATGCCCAGGGGTGGCTGTCCTCAAGGGTGGGACTGTTGGAAGCCATCTACCCATCGGTCCTCCCTGCCCCCAGTTTCAACCTGAAGGATATGGCCCCAGGGTTGGGCAGCGAGACCAGGCTGGACCGTAGCAAGGGTGACGCACGGAGTGACACGGTGCTGCTGGACTCCTCAGCCACACTCATCACCAATGAGGGTAGGCTGGGGGGCGGGCAGGGCATTGACGGGAGTGGGGCCAGGGCATCCCAGAAGCAGCTGCCTCTGGAACGCCCACCCTCCCTCGTGCGCAGACAACGAAGAGACGGAGGGCAGCGATGTGCCCGCAGACTACCTGCTGGGCGACGTGGAGGGCGAGGACGACGAGCTGTACCTACTGGATGCGGAGCACGCGCACCGTGAGTTGGGGCTGGGAGCGCGAGGCGGGGGCGGGGCCAGAGGCTCAGACCCCGCCTTCCCTGTCCCTGCCTTGCAGAGGAGGAGCCCGAGTATGTGCTGCCCCAGGAGGCCTTCCCGCTGCGCCACGAGATTGTGGACACGCCACCTGGCCCCGAGCACCTGCAGGACAAGGCCGACTCACCCCACGTGAGCGGCAGCGAGGCCGATGCGGCTTCCTTAGCCCCCGTGGACTCCTCCTTCTCACTCATCTCTGTGTCCCACGCACTCTACGACAGCCGGCTGCCGCCCGACTTCTTCGGCGCCCTGGTGTGTGACATGCTCCGCTTCTATGCCGAGCAGGGTGACGTGCAGATGGCCGTGTCGGGGCTCATCGTGCTGGGCGAGCGTGTGCGGAAGGACATCGACGAGCAGACCCAGGAGCACTGGTACACGTCCTACGTCGACCTGCTGCAGCGCTTCTGCCTCTGGAACGCGTCCAACCAGGTGGTGAAGCTCAGCACCAGCCGCGCCATCAGCTGCCTCAACCAGGCCTCCACCACCCTGCACGTCAACTGCAGCCACTGCAAGCGGCCCATGAGCAGCCGCGGCTGGGTCTGTGGCCGGTGCCGCCGCTGCGCCAGCACGTGCGCCGTCTGCCACCACGTGGTCAAGGGGCTGTTCGTGTGGTGCCAGGGCTGCAGTCACGGCGGCCACCTGCAGCACATCATGAAGTGGCTGGAGGGCAGCTCCCACTGCCCCGCAGGCTGCGGCCACTTGTGCGAGTACTCGTGACCCGCCTGCGCGGGGCGGGGCGGGGGCGGCGGGGCGTGCGAGCCAAATAAAGGAAGCGGGAGCCGCAGTCTGAGGCTGCCTGTCACCCTGTCGTGCCGCCGAGGGCCCCGTGTCCGCGCCGGGCTGCCGGGGTGGGTGGCGGCGTCGCCAGGGGAACTGGCGAAGCGCGCCAGCCCGGGTCCGGTGGCCTCGCTCCGCCTTCGAAAATACCCTCCTTCCGGGGCGGGCGCCAAAGGAAGGTGCTTCCGGGCCGTTGCTGTGACGACGGAGTTCCCGGCATGCCTCGCCGCGGCAGGCCGATGGCGTCGGGGGCGCGGCCGCTCTTGCTGCTGGCGCTCTGGACGCTGGCGGGCCCGGCCCGGCCCGGCGCCGCGGAGGCGGGCGACGGAGGGTGGTGAGCGGCCGGGGGCGCGCGGCGGGAGGGGACCCCGGGCGGCCGGGGCCCGCGGGGGCGCTGACCGGCTGTGCCCGCAGGCTGCGGCGCGGGCCCGGGGCGCCGGCGGCCGTGGCGGAGGAGGAGCGCTGCGCGGTGGAGCGTCGGGCCGACCTCAGCTACTCGGAGTTCGTGCAGCAGTACGTGCGCCCCCTCGTAGCGGCCACCCCCCCCCATCCCCGGAGCGCCGATGTCGCGCCCCCCACCCTTTTTTTCCCCCGGCCCGTCCTCCTCGACCCCCAAGATCTGCCTAAACTAACGCGTGTGGGCTGGGGCGGGCAGGCACGGGTCAGACTTGGCCGTGACTCTTCCCCTTCCAGCTACGCCTTCTCCAGACCCGTCATCCTGCAGGGACTCACAGACAACTCGGTGAGTGCTGGCACCCCTCCTGGCCCCTTTTCGCCCGTGCTGGGGCCACCCCTTGAGTCTTCTCCCCACCGCCTTAGAGGTTCCGGGCCCTGTGCTCCCGAGAAAGGCTGCTCGGCCTGTTTGGGGACAGCGTGGTTCGGCTGAGCACTGCCAACACCTACTCCTACCGGAAAGGTGAGCCGCCCCGCTCTGCTTGCCAGCGCCTTGCAGGCGGCCCCCGCGAGTCCTGACCAGCCCCTTTCCCGCAGTGGACCTGCCCTTCCGGGAGTATGTGGAGCACGGGCTCCACCCCCAGGACCCTACCTCCCTGGGCAACGGTGAGTCGGGGGTTTGGTCGGCCATGGGGTGGGGTGGGGGCACTGAAAGTGCTCAGGTGCCAAAGTCCCTGCATCTCCTGTTTTCTTTGCTGGTAGACACCTTGTATTTCTTTGGGGACAACAATTTCAGCGAATGGGCGTCGCTTTTCCAGCACTACGCCCCGCCCCCGTTCAGTCTGTTGGGGACCAGTGCCGCGTACAGCTTCGGGATTGCAGGTGGGTGCCCTGCAGGAGCAGAGGATGCGGGTCGGGGCGGGGACTACAGATCGTCCTCGGTCAGTAACCGCTCTTAACTCCACAGCGGCCGGGTCCGGAGTGCCTTTCCACTGGCACGGGCCTGGGTTCTCAGAAGTGATCTACGGCCGCAAGGTCAGCACAGGCTGGGGGCTGAGGCTTGGGGCCTGCTGACCGCAGCCTGGAGTGACCTTGCTGCTCCCGCCCCCAGCGCTGGTTCCTGTATCCCCCCGAGAAGACACCGGAGTTCCACCCCAACAAGACCACGCTGGCCTGGCTTCGGGATGTGTATCCGGCCCTGGCGCCAGCTGCGAAGCCCCTGGAGTGCACCGTCCAGGCTGGCGAGGTCAGGAGTGGACAGGAAGGGGCCGCCAGGCTGGACCACACGCCACCAGCTAATTTCTGTGCCCCTCCCCCACCAGGTGCTGTACTTTCCTGACCGATGGTGGCATGCCACCCTCAACCTGGACACCAGTGTTTTCATCTCTACCTTCCTCAGCTAACCGGAGCGGGCGGCTGGTGAGCCCAGCACACACCAGCACACACCCCTAGAGTGCTCACAGATTTTATTACAGGACAGTGGCGGCAGCAGCCCGCCCTCACCTGCTGTTTCTGACCCAGACAGGTGGAGGTGGGGTTCGTGGTCCAGCAGCAAAACTGATGAGGGTGGGGATGGGGACACCGGGGCAGGGATCTAGAGCCGTAAACTATGTACAGGGACTGGGAGCTACTGCCCCAAGGCCCTCCTGGGCCAGGACAGAAGGCGAGGCGGGCGGCCCTGGCCCTGGCCTGGCCTCAGTAGTCCTCCACCCAGCCGTTCTCAGAGATGAAGGCATCAATGACCTCTTTCATGGCCAGGTTCGGGATGAGCTGTTCCTGGGTCAGAGGGCTCCGGGTGACAGGGTCGAAGTGGCCCACGCGCTGCAGTGTGCAGTGACAACAGGGTCAGAAAGGGCTCAGGGGCGCGGGCCCTGCTCCCAGCACGTGCGGGCCCTCACCTGCAGGTGCTCCTCGATGTCCTTGCGGTCGTAGGTGATGCCGCTGGGCGTGATGCACGGCTCCCGCATGAGCTCAAAGCTGATCTTGCCACACAGGTAGTCGGGGATGTCTCGCTTCTGCGGCACAGGGAGTCAGGTCAGGCGCCAGGAAGGAGACGCTGCTCCGAGTCCTGCTACCCAGAGGGCAGATGGCTTACCTTTCTCTTCTCATCCACCTGGGAGAAAAGCTCGTCCATGTCTGCTAAGTACTTGTCCTGTGAAGAAGCAAGCGGCTGCGCGTGGGCCAGACGCCCCATCCCCCTCCCCCAGGCACAGGCCCCCTCCCACCACAGGCACGCGGATGCGCACACACCCACACACGGGCCGGGGCGCCCTCACGTGCTTGGCCTCGATGCAGGCCTGCTGGGCCCGGATGTGGCCGTCGTCCTCGTCACCCTCGTGGTTTCTCTGGCATTCTTCCAGCTCCCTGGGGGTCGACCAGCAGCTAGTCAGAAATGGGTCTGGCCAGGAGAGGCCACTCCCCACCCCGACCTTGGGCCTGATCAGATTTCATTTCCCTTCATCTCCTCTTGCCCATGTTGGCCTTCAATAAACGGCATGTTCTCGACTCAGAGTTAGCCCGAGAGTGCTGGCTTGGGGGGGCGGGGCCCACCTCTCCCGCTCCGCCACGATGAGCCGGGTGAGGTAGGCGTGCAGCTCGTTCTCCTGGTGGATGCGCCGCTCCTCGATGCTGTTCCAGCGCTTCTTCTTAGCGATGCGCAGAGCACTGGGGATGTCATCCCCGAAGTTGAGCCGCTGCTCCTTGGCGAGGTTGTAGGCTGGGGGAGTAGAGGCTTGAGGTCACCTTCTGGCCAGACCACCCACCTGGCCCCAGGCACCCCTGCAACCCAATAACCTGTAGGCCCACCTCGCTGCAGATTGGCAATGGCCTCGTCATAGCTCTCCATCTCTAGCTGGCATTGGCCCAGGAAGAAGTGCGCCTTCACAGACTGCCCGTCCAGCTCCAAGGCCCGCCGGCAGTCGGCGAGGGCCTGCTCATGCTGCTGCATCTTCAGGTAGCACAGTGCCCGGTTGGTGTAGTACACTGCCACCAGAGGATTCCGGGTCTGGGGACCAAGGCCGGGCCAGCCAGCATGAGGGAGTGAGGTCAGCCCGCCCGCCTGTCCTGAAACCTCTCCCAGTTTAGAACCCAGGGCTAGAATCGAGACACTAGAGATTTCCCTGCTTCAGAGCTGCTGCACGCTGAGGATTAATGGAGGGCGCACTCCCGGGCCCGAGACCTGTCTGAGCCCACCCTCCTGACTCCCAAGAAATTCTGCCAAGGTACATTTCCGGAGACCTGTGGAGATCCCCAGCTTTGGGCCTGAGGCTCTCAAGGAACAAAGATCCCTCGTCCTCTGCCCGGGAGCTTCACGCACCCTGAGGCTCCCGCCCGCCATACTTCTCCAGCAGCCCGCCCTGGCTGGAGTCGCGGCCTTGACTCCTTTGGAACAAGAGCATCACCGAACTCTCAGGGACCAAACACGAACCAGGAGCCTCCGGAGGTGGGCGGGAATGGTCAGGCAGGGGTTCTGGGGGGGACGCGGGATCCGAAGTCGGGGCCCCGCCCCCTCCCCTGGCCCGGTCGCCGATCCCCTCCCCGGCGCGCGTTCACTCACGATGGCGCGGCCGTAGCAGGCCGCCGCCTCCGGATACTTGCGGCCCACGAAGAGCCGGTTGCCCTGCTCCTTGAGCTCTTGCGCGCTCGGGCTTTTTTCGGGGCTGCCGCCGCCGGCGCCCAGCCGCGCGCCGCCCTCCTTCTCCTCCTTGCCCTTCATGGCGCCGCGCGGCACTGCCTGGGCTCCGCTCCCAGGCTCCGCGTCTGGCCCGCCGAGCGCCCGCAGCCCGAGCCCGCAGCCCGAGCCCGCGATCCACTCGGGCCCGGTCCAGCGATCCGCCACCGGAACTTCCGGCCGCGGTGGGCGGGGACGCGTGTGCGTCCGACGGGCTCCGGGGGGGGGGGGGCGGCTGGAGCATGCGCTCGAGGCAAAGCGACCCGCGACTTCGGAAGTCTAGAGAAGCGTCAAGAGTAACCGGGGACGACGTCAGCCCCGCCCCGCCGAGGCCCCGCCCCGCCGGCAAACATGGCGGCTGCCCGCGGGCAGTGGGACCTGAAGCCTCCAGCCGCCACGGGGCGGAGCTGCGAACGCGCGGGGACCGCCAGGGGCGGCTGGAAGCCCTGAGCCGATGGCAGGACGGACCACCCCCAATGCCCGAGTCTCCGTCACCGCCCTTCCCCGGGTGTCGAGAGAAGTGCCCGCGGCCACCGAGGGCCGACAGGAGAAGCACGTGACACGGGACGAGCTGGATCGGTCGCCTCACGTGGTGAGGGCTTCCCACGTGTGGGGCGGGGCCTCGCGGCGTGGGGGCGGGCCCCCTGGTGAGGGCCACCACCGCCTGACCCCCCCCCCAGCCCGATCTGGCCGCGGAGGTGCGGCTTTCGGAGCTGGTGGCGTAGCGCTCGGCCGCCGCCCTCCGCCTGCGGGCCAGCGTGCGGGCAGCCGTAAGACATGGTGGGCCTCGCCGCTGCCTCGGGTTAGTCGGGAGAGCTGGGCGCCCCGGCGGGGTCGCGAGAGCAGGCCTGTTAGGGACCGTGTCTGTCAAGTGAGCCCAGGGCCACGCCCGTGACATTGGGGGGTTCTTTAGGAATGGCAGCCCTACGCCGAGGTTGTCCAGATGCTGGCGGGGCGTGAGGGCAGCCCCTTCTCTGCCCATAGCAGTCCTGGCTGCAGGAGCTCCACAGGCGGCAGGCACCTTCACGGCCGACGCCGCAGAGGCCGCAGTGGCCGCAGTGGCGAGCCCGCAAGCCCAAAGTGTTGCACCTGAGCCGGGGGCAAGGGCACAACGCAGAGGGGCGGGGCCCGCCGCGAGGCAGGGAGGGCATCCAAGAGCCTGGCCCGGCTGGCGCGCGCGGGGCTGTGCGGGGGTCGGCCAGCACCCTGGGGCCCCAGACGGCCTCTGGCCCTCCCTAGACAGTCCCTGAGGGCCGTGGACCCCTCCTCCTGTGCAGAGAGCACTATGGACACGAGCTTCGGGACAGAAGCCGTGCCCAGACCTTGGCCCCAGCCCGGCCACCTGATGACACCATGCCAGCCAAGTAGTGCCGGGCTCAGGCTGACTGAACTTGACTGTGGCCCAGGCCTGTTCACCTGCCCAGCAACCTCAGGCCACAGATTTCTCTGAGTGGCAAGCTGGCCGAGGAGGAGGCTGGCTGCTGCAGGAGCGCAATAAATGCTTGTTGAACTCTTACCCGACTCAGAGGACCACCCCACTCCCCACTTGCAGCCTCCCCGCTCCCCATACAAGTGCACAAGAGCGAGAGAGCAGCTCGGACTGTCCCCACGGAGGGAAGGGCCCTCACAGTCTGCTCAGTGCGTGGGAGGGAGGCCAGGCCTGCCCTCAGAGCCCTGGTGCAGCCACCTGGTGCTGTGTAAAATATTTATTCGTTTTCCAAAAAGGCTCAGACCGCAAGTCGTGGGGGAGAGGCCGGGGCAGGGTCTCCTCCAGGGCCACACTTGGGGACCTCCACTCCCTGGCTAGGCAGTCCTACCTCCCCAGGCCTGGGAGGGGGTGGCCAGGGCTGATATAAGGCTTGGCCTGGACGCCACGGGCTACAGGGCCCACCGGTCCCCACGGAGGACAAGCAGTCTTGAGATGTGCATTCACAGAGGACGGACGCGCGGGCTCGCCTGACGGCTGGCCCACACCCGCCTGCGCCCTGGCCTGTGTGGCCCTGGGGAGCTCATCAGGGTGGTGGGGGGATGTGGGCGCCTAGCAAGTCATAGGCGAAGACGTTCCAGAAGATGGCAAAGAGCAGGAAGGTGCCATAGGCAAGCAGCACCACCCACCAGCCACACTGGTCCCGAAGTCGCTCCTCGTAGCTGCGCAGGATGGTCAGGCCCATGCTGACCCCGACCACCGCGCCCGCCAGGTGCGCCATGAAGCTGGGCTGTGGGCCTGAGGCAGGCAGTGGTGGGGAAAAACGGAGCCACACGGCCCGGCCCACCTCGGAGCTCACTGCGGAGACAGGCAGCAGGCGGGAGGCGCCCTGGCCTTGGGCCCCGGCCCCCCGGCCCCCCCGGCCCCTACTTACTGCACACCAAGGCCAGCACCATCCTCAGCAACTTGTAGGGACACCTCATCCCAGCCCAGTTCTGAAGGAGCGTGAGGCAGAGGCTGTGAGACAGGCCCCGCGGGCCCCTCCCCTCCCCCGCCCCTCAGTCTGCCCTATTACCATGACGACGTTGGCCAGGTGTGCCGAGCACAAGGCGTAGACCCCACCAGAGCCCCCCACCACAGGGGCCCGCATGTCGGTGATGGAGACAGTCAGCGAGCCTGTGTGAGCAAAGGGAGAGCCGTGAGAGCGAGGCTCCCCGGGGCCAAGGCCAGGGGGCGCGTGCCTGCCTCACCTGCCAGCACACCGGCCAGGTAGAGCAGGCTGATGCGGAGCAGGCCGTGCACCATCTCCAAGGGCACCCCGATCATCAGCTGCAGGAGCGCGTTGAACCCTAGCTGCTCCAGGCTGGCCACGTGAGTGTAAACAGATGTGAAGTCAGCCGTCAGGCCGCCAGCCCCCACCTCGAGGGGCTGAGTCCTGACTCCACCTGAGAGAGGCCGGAGGTGGGCACCGACTCACCCAACGTGCATGAACATGTAGGTGAGGAAGCGCCAGGCTCGCGCACGGTGGCCCGGATGGTACACGAGGGGGCTCTTCATGTACTCGGGGTGGTAGGTCTGCAGCACCCACTTGTTGAGACGGGCCCCGTAGCACAGGAACACGATGATCTGGGAGACAGAGGAGTCAGGGCCGGGCGAGGCCAGGCACGTGCGTGGCTCCCAGGGCAGTGGACGGCTGGGCACACCTGGGCAAGGGTGACCGACGCCATGAACACGGGGGGTGGGCAGCTGCGGTGCCGGTAGAAGTACCAGTGGCGGTCCACCTCCCGGGGCAGGATCTCGTAGGCGACGTAGCGCACAAACCGCTTGTAGACGCCCAAGCCCGGCTCGTCCAGCAGCCCGTCCCGGGGCAGAGCCCTCTGTCCGTTGGCGATGGCCCGCTTAAAGCTGCTGGAGCGTTTACTGCTGATCTGGGGGGGGGGGGGCGGCCCTAAGCATGGGCCATCATACTCCCTGCCCCCGCCCCCCAGCCACCCTGCCCCCTTGGTCCCACCCAGCTTTTCGTAGAGTTGGAGTCCCTGCCCAAGTCCACACCACTCCCTGGTGGGAAGGGAGGGAGTGGGGGCCGCCTGCCCGCCCCACTCTGGCCAAGGCACTGTGCCTGCCGAGGCCTGGGCCCGTACCCCTGCTGTCGGCCCGTTATGGCACTGACCAGGTCCACCAGCTCCTGGTAGCAGACCTGGCCCCGCTCGTTGCTCTGGGCCAAAGCCACCAGCATGTCCAGTTTGGCCGGGTCCAGAGGCAGCTCATGGCTGTGCACCAGGCCGGTGAAGGTGTCCGCACCGATGAAACCTGTGTTCTCAGGGTCCAGCTGCTGGGGTGGGGGTGGGGGGCCGCCGGCCAAGGCTTGAGGGTGGGTCAGGCCAGCTGGGAGAGGCAGGCTCCAAGGACCCTTGGGGCCAGACCTCTGTACCCACATAGTCCCAGGAGCTGCCAGGACACCAGTGCCTGGGTCCTAGGCCTTCAGCTCCTACGGCTCCTAGGGGCCTCCCCACCTCACTTCTGCCCTGCCCATCCTCCTGAAGGATAGGGCCAAGGTCTGAGAACAATCTCCCTCCCGGACCTCCCCAGGCGCCCTGGTCTGGCTAGCCCTCTCCTGGGGTCTCACGCAGGAGGCCAAGGTCGTGGGGGAAGGGGCTTGAGAGGCCAGGGGCCAAGCCGGGGCTGGACCCGGCTCTCTGGGAGCTCCGTTGCCTCGGCCCAGCCCAGCGGCGGAGGGCTGCGGCGGGGGCGGTGCCGGCGCCCCCCCCCCCACCCCACGCACCTGCTCCTGGATAAGCTGCAGCAGCGAGCTCCTGTCCATAGAGCCAGGAGGGGCCGGGGGCCGGGGTCGGCGGCCGCGGCCGGAAGGGGCTGCTCTGCGGAGGACTCCGCTCCGCCCCGGCCCGCCCGCCCGCTCCGCCCGCTCCGCCCGGCGCCGCGTCACCGGAGCCAGAGCCGCCCGCCCCCGCGCGCACGCCGCCGCCACGCGCGCGCCCTGCATGCGGACGTGCCCCAGGCAGGGACAATCGCGACAGGAGCTGGGGGCTCGCCGCCCCGCTCGCCGCCTTCCCGTTCCGGGCGGGGGCCGCTCATTACGCGGGGACAGAGGCTGGGAAACAGTCACGGTGCAGCGCCCGGCTCCCTCCCGCGCGCGCCCCTCGGCTTGGGGCCTCAGCGCTGAAGCCACCTCCTCCGGGAAGCCTTCCTGACCACCACACTGCCTGTGGGTCCTTACCAGGCCAGGGCTCCCTTAAAGGTGCCGGCCTGCTTGCCAGACACGCTTCCTGGGGGGCAGCAAGAACGCACCACAGTCTGTGGGGACCAAGGCCACCAGGGTAACTAGGAGTCTGGGATGCTCCTGCGCTGCTGTCCGGGCCCAGTCTGTGGAGGCTGATCCACAACCCCCCGTCTGGGACTGGAGGCCTCTGCCCACTCCTGCAGCCAATGCCGTGAAGGGGAACCTCCAGCTCCAGTTCGGGGGGTGGGGGGGCGCGGGCAGGCAAGGCAGACCCACGGACACTGGGGCAGAGCCCCCAACACAGGCTGCCAGGAGATAGGAGAGGTCGCTACTTCCTGGGGAGGGCAAGTGGGCCCCTCTAGCAATAGAGGTGACAGAGACCAGCAGGGGAGAGCCGAGCCCGTGGGCCAGAGGGCTGGGAGGGCTGGTGGAAGGTCAATTTCAGAGTCAACCCCAGACCCTTCAGCAGTCCGGAGCACCCTGTGGAGTAGGGAGCACCCCAACCTCCTACAAAGAACATGCTGGGACTTGGAGAAGGTGCCTCTCAGGACTGAGATGGCAGGAAGGGCACCCGGCCACACCACAGGCTCTCTGCTGCAGACTCCACAACACTGAGTAACCTGGGAACCCCAAGCTGGGCCCCCTCAGCCCTGCAGGCTGGGGCTGTCTGGCTGTCCCCTGCCCAGTGAGAGGCGCACAGGCCTCTGGTCAGGGCGTGAGCAAACAGGGCAGATCCCCCAGGCCAGGGCCAGACCTACACACCAGAAGCAGAACATCTGGGCACGCCCAGTGCCACCGCAGAGTCCCCGATCTTCAGCACGCGGAGTGGGGGTGTGGGAGCGGTGACGTGGGGCACGCCTGGCTCCATGGGGGGCGGCCGGCATCAGTACCAGACCGACCCCCTCTGGCCAGTGCAGACCTGTAAGGGCGCAGAAGCTGGCGAGCTGCAGGTGGGCCATGAGTGTGACCCCAGGCCGGGAGGAGGCGTGGGCGGCCAGCGGGGGCGCTTCTAAACCCATGAGAGACACAGGACGTGTTTGAATGGACTTAAGAAAAGTCGTCTTCAGAAAGCAGGTTTCGAGATGCAAAAGACACCAGTGAAGTTTAATCAGGAAACCCAAGCTGATGCCCTCTGTGAGGGGTGCGGCACTGGCCCCGTCTCCAGACCAGGGAGGAGTGCCACACCACTTCCTGCCCCCGCTCCACCTGTGGCCCCAAGTTCTGTCTTCGGTCGCCCTTCACGCCCACTGGCTGCCTGGGACCAGAAAGGTGTGGAGCCCTGAGAAATGCTGGAGTCTGGGGTCACTGGCTTCCTCACCCATGATGGCCACTGGCCCCAGGACCTGGGGGCCCACCCATGGGTCTTGGGCAGGGGTGGGGGCAGGGCAGTGGGCAAAGTGTCCCCAGAAACCAGGTCCAGACGGAAGTTAGGCTCCCTCAAACAGGCGGCCCCAGCACCCACACCCGGAGGCCCCCGCCGCCTCATCGGCTCTTCACCAGGGCCCTGTAGAGTGAGAAGCTGAGGACGGCGGTGACGGCAGCCCCGATGACCCCCAGTGTCACCCGAAGCCAGAAGGAGGTAGAGTGCAGCTCCCCGTGGGCCAGGTGCCTGCAGGAGAGAGAGGCCAGCTGGAGGCGCCCCGGGATGCCACCACAGCCCCCACCCTGCCTCCTGGGCTGTTAGTGTGCCGCCCACCAGTGAGGCCAGGCCTGCCCTGCACCTGAGTGACTCCAGCCGCGACACCACAGCTGCGTCCCTCCCGGTGACAGGCCTCCCACCACAGAGGCTGCGTGCCGGTACCCACGGGAACGCGGCCATGGCGGCGAGCCGGGTAAAGACGGCAGTGCCACGCTGGGCCTGGTGGGCACAGGAGAACGGGGTCGGGGCGGGCAGCCGGTGTCTGCGGCAGAAGTCTGCGGGAGACAGGCCAGGTGGCGAGACGCCCTCAGGCAGGTCAGCCTTGGAGGACACGAAGAGGCAGGGGGTCTGCCCGTCCATGTAGTGGCGCTGCGGAGAGAGGGGCCGGGTAAGCGCGGGGTCCCCGGTGGCCTGGGGCCTGCCCCGAAGGGCCCGGGGGTGGGGGGCTTGCCTTGTAGACGCCGGCACAGAACGCGAAGGACCCGGGGTCGCTGCCATCGAATATCAAGCAGGCCACGTCACAGGCGGCGTCGGGCGCGGCGGCCAGCAGGCTGTCTGCGCTCACCTCGCACAGCTGGACAGAGGGTGCTCTCAGGGAGGCGCAGGGCTGGGCCCTCCGGGACAGGTGGAGGCCGTCCCCCAGCGCGGCCCAGGGGTCCGCCCCGCCCCACCCCTGCACTCACGATCAGGTACTTCTCCTGCCCGTTGACCTGCACCGTGTTGATGGCGTAGGCGGCAGGTTCCCCAGGGAACTCCCGGGGGTCCTGGCGTGGAGGAAAGAGGCACCTGAAGGCTCCAGCCTGGAAGCTGCCCAGAGCCCCTTGCCCTTGGGGTGGGGAGAGGCCCGGGCAGGAGCTGGGTCCCCTGGCCCTGGGCCGCGCACACACTCACCCCCAGGCAGCGGCCGAGGAAGGCCTGTAGAAAGGCGGACTTGCCCGCCCCGCGGGCTCCCACCACCTTGCACAGGAACACGGTCCTCTGCGTCTGCCCCTTCTCCTGGTCCAGCCTCTTCTCACGAGTGACTGTGGACGGACGGCCAGGGCGTGACTGAGGGCGCTGCGGGGAGGGCGGGCTCGGGCCACGGCGTGACTGAGGGTGCTGCGGGGAGGGCGGGCTCGGGGCAACGGCGGGTGCCCACCTGTGATGGCGTGGGCCTGGGAGTCCTGCTCGCAGAGCGTGGGGTAACCCAAGTAGCCGAGGTGCTCAAGACAGCGCCGGACGTCCAGGTAAGTCACCAGGCTGGGGGACGGGAAGGACGGGAGGGGCGTGAGGGCAGGAGGCGTGCGGTCACCGCCGAGCAGACGGGGGCAGGGGCGGCACTCACGTCCACTGGCAGAGGTACCCGTGTAGGGGCAGCCGGCCAGCCTCGGTGGGGACCTCACGGGGCAGCTGGGCACCCCAGGGCGCGGCTGGAAACACGCTGAAGAAGCTGTCTAGCTCCGCGGGTGAGAGGCTGCCATCGTGGTCCTACGGGCAGAGAGGCCGTGGGGACGCGTGCTGGAGGCGGGGCGCCGGGGGGCCGGGGGCGCGGGGCGGAAGTCCCGACACCCTCACCTGATCATGCTTCTCGAACACCCTCTGCACGAACTGGTAGCCGAGGTGGTTGAGCTCGGTGCTGCAGCCGGGAGGCACGTGCAGCCTGCGGGGGGGCGGGGGCTGTCCGGTGCCCAGGGGAGCCGTGCCCACCGTGCTCCCCACACCTCCCGTGTCCCGGGATGGGGAGGCTCCCGCCCGCGTGGCCGGGCAGAGACTGCCCGCGCATCTGTCCCAAGCCGCCTCCCCGAGCCATCCTGGCCGGACTCCGAGAGCCCCGTGGAGGGACGAGGGGCCCCCAGCACCGGCCCGACACGGAGAAGGGGGTGAGCCCTGAGCCCCGGATGGCACTCACGGCGGAACGAGGTAGTCCGGGCTCAGCTCCAGCGTGTCGCTGTAGCCGAAGCGCCGCAAGATGGCCCACGTGGTCTCGTGGCGGCCTCGCTGGATGAAGAGCGCGTTCAGAAACAGGAATCCTGCTCAGAGGCAGAAGCGCAGTAGCGGCGGGCACGGCCTGACCCCTCCGCGCCCCCGGGGACAGGCAGGGTCAGGACTCACCGTCCAGGGTCAGCCGGTCATCCCGCACACCTCCCGCCACGTTCTTGCACACCACCATCTTCACGTCTTCCAGGGCCTGAGGGGCCAGGGGGTGCCCGAAGCAGGATTTCTGCCCCCGAGGGAAAGTCGCCGTCAGCCGGCCAGCCGCCTCAGTGACTGCCCAGCGTCACTATGGGCACCCGAGGCGCGGGGCACGGCTGTACCCTCGAGGGGTGGGCACCAGCCGCAGAGGGGCCACACCTGGAATGCGTTGAGTTCCTCGTCACTGAGCGCCTGATCTAGGTCCTGGTCTGAGAGCCTGAAGATGCGCGTGAGGGCCTGGACACACGCGGGCCTCAGCTGCGGGGACAGCCGGCTCAGCACACACCCCGCCCCAGCGTCCCGTCGGCTCAGCCTCCTCACCCCGGTGCCTGCGGCCCACCTGCTTGGCCTCAGGGTCGTAGAGCGGGGCCGTGGGGTGCAGCACAGCCTTCTGCGCGTAGTAGAACAGCTCCGAGATGTTCCGTAGGTTCTTGGCAGAGCACTGGGGGCCGGGGGACGGGCTCAGAAACGTGCCCAATACTGGGGGACTCAAAGGGGAAGATGCAGGGCGGGGGTGGCGAGGCGGCACCTGCCCCCACCTGCCGCTCACCTCCACGCAGGTCTCGATCTCAGGGAACTGGCTCATGATGGGCAGCACGGCCTCCATGGAGCTGCCCGGCCGCAGGTCTGACTTGTTGCCCACCAGGATGATGGGGACCCTGGGTAGAGAGGCCCACGGTCACCGTGGGTGGGGGAGCTGGCGGGGCCCACCCCTCTGGGCCTGCCCATTACCTGGAGCCCCTCTCGGTCCCCCCATTCACCAGTGGGATCCATTTGGTTCGGATCTGAAAAGCAAGGCCTGGGCATGAGGAGAGGGGCCTGCCCCACAGTTCCCACCTGGAACTCACGCCCAGATGGGGGAGGTCACGGCCCGCTGAGGGACACAGTCACAGACGCTGGGAACATGCCCCCTTGGAGGAAACAGCAGGTGGGACCTTGCGTAGTCCTAGCGGACTCTCCCAGGGGACCTGGGATCGGCAGCCTGTTCCACAGACGGCTGACCACGCACAGGCCCTGTGGGGAGACAGGGCACAGGAGCTCCCCGGGAAGCTGCGGGGTCCTGGCTGCCGGCCCCCGGCACACAGTGTGGCTCTGTGAGGTTCCCCAAAGCACTCGTTGGAGATGGGGCCAGGCACGGGTACAAGTCGCCCGAAGCCGGGGTCGGCTGTCCCCCTGAAGTCTGTGTGGAGGGCAGCGCGGAGGTGGGGGCCGGCGACAGGGACCCGGGGTGGGGCAGGAGCCCCGCCGCCTCACCTTCTCGATGGTCGCCTCCTCAGACACGTCATACACCACACACACCACGTTCGCCTGTGGGGAAGGGGCGAGGCGCGGCGTGACCACGGATTCCTGCTCCGCGCTGCCCGCGCCGGGCCGGCGGCCTTGGAGGCAGCCCTCTGGCCTTCGCTCCCCGGCCGCCGTCAGCTGCGCCCGCCCGGCAAGGCCTTCCCGTGGTGCTGGGCCACCGCGGCCTGGTGAGTCCCCTGGAGGGCTCCGGACGGACGCCGCCACCCCGGAACTCGGCACCCCAGCCCTGCATCCCCTTGTCACCTCAGGCCAAGAAAGTAACAAAGCCACGAAGGATGACGGTGCCAAAACGGCCGCCTCTGAGGAACCGAGTCGCCCTGGCCCGACAACGCCCAGGCCACAGCCCGGGCTGCAGAGCCAGCTGCCTGCCCCACGCCTTCCCCAACGGAGCCTGGTTCAGGCACAGATGAGCCACGATGGCCTGTCGCCCTGGCCACAGCGCGCACGACGGTCCAGAGGCCCAGCGCAGCGGGACGGACTACGGGACGGGAGGACAGGTGGCCAAGGCACGGAGGTGCTCACAGGGTCACTTGAAGGACATGGAGGCTGCTGCCCGGGGGGGGGGGGGGGGGGGCCGCCGCAGACAGAGAGCTCAGGGCGGAGTTAGCCAGGCCTCGGGCACCCTGAGCACCTTAGTCCAACCCCTCAGAGGGAGAAGCGGATCGGTGGAGGCACACCCCCACCTAGGCCCTGAGTGCTCAGCACCCTCCTTTTTTTGTCTTTAATTTTTAATGTTTACTTATCATTAAGACAAAGAAAGACAATGCAGGGTCAGAGACGGGGAGGCACAGAAGCCGAAGCAGCGCCAGGCTCTGAGCTGTCAGCACACAGCCCGACGCCGAGCTTGAACCCACAAACCGTGAGATCATGACCTGAGCCGAAGTCGTACGCTTAACCGCCACCCGGGCGCCCCCTCAGCACCCCTGTCGGGGCCCTCGGAACACGGCACCTTGTGAATCTCGTCCTGAAGCTCCTCCGCCGTCTGCTCGGCTTCTGCACAGAAAAGACCCCACTGCAGACCCGCCGGCCGCCCGGCCCGGGCAGAGGCACGGGCAGCGCTGGGCGGGCGGCTCTACCTGAGTAATCCACGATGTGGGTGGGCACCTTCTCCGGGGTGACGTCTGCGGGAATGGTGATCTCTTCTGCCCGCGGAGGGACCTGGAAAAGACGCGGCGCACCGGTGGCCCGGGGACGAAGGTCGCGCCCGAGAGAGGCACCGAGGGGGGCGGCCGCGCTCGGCTCTTACCTCCGCGGGGAACTCCTCGCCCACGAGCGACAGGATCAGCGACGTCTTTCCCACCTGGGCTGTGCGGGGCGGCGCGGTCAGCGCATCGGCCAAGAGCGCGGTGCGCCCGCCCTAGTCAGGCCGAACCCTCGCCCAGACCCCGGTGACCCCAAGACCCCCGCCCAGCTCCCAAGCCCGGGCGCCTACCCTCGCCCAGGAGCAAGATGCGCACGTCCCGCTTCATGGCGGCCGCACGGATCCGGATTCGGATATCGACCCCGACCCGGGTCCCGAACCCGGCCCCGACCCGGTCCCGGCCCCGACCCGCGCTCTCCACACTTGCTCGCACTTCCGCCCCCCGCCCGCACTTCCGCCCCCCCGCCCGCGGAGCCGCACTAACGAGCGAGGCGGCCCAGAGCGCCCGGGCTGTGCGGCGGCGCCACCGCGTGGGCACACCAGGCACTGCAGGCACCGCGCCGGAGAGACGCGGCCGTCTCCCAAGTGCCGCCCCACCCCCGCAGCTCCGCGGGAGGCCCTGACGCGCCCACTCTGGGCAGGGAGCAGGTCTGGGCGCTCGGTGCAGGCCGAGCTCAGGCCAAGGCAGCAGGATCCTGGAATAACCATCTCACGATGCCAGAATGCAACAGCCACATTTATTTGGACCTTACGGGGCGGAAGCATAGAAAAGCCCTCAGATCAAGAGCACACTCCTTTAAGTTCAGGGTCTTGACGATTTACAGCCACAGGTCCATCTGATGTGAAGACACCTGGCCTAGAAGCCATCTTGGCTCAGCAGGAGGCCCTGGGACAGCTCAGCTTCTCCGCCAGGCCTCTGTGACTTCCCACACCAGGATCTCACCGTGGGCCACTGAGAAGAGCAGCTGGGCCGACGGAGCAAACCTGCAGAGCTGCACCGAGTCGTCATGGCCAGCAAAGTCCTGCACGGCCCCGGACTCACAGTCCACCAGCCTCAGCAAACGCCCTGCGGGCAGAGGGCACAGGGCTGGGCCACGGCAGGCCGAGTGCCGCACACATGCCAGCCCCCGCGTCCGCGAAGCTCCTTGGCCCAAGGGTCCCCCAGCCCGTCCGGCTGCCGATGCCTCGCGGAGGAATGTGTGGCTAACAGCCCTGTGTCCTCCACACCCCCAGGCCTGCGGCAGCTGGGACCAGGGAAAGCAGAGCTAAGGGCGGGCCCATCAGCTCCGCGATGCCTCACTGCACAGGGCTTTCGCGGCCCCTCTGCTGAGGCCCTCGTGCTGGGTGCAGCCATCAGCACCCCACACTCAATTCCAGATCCTGGGACTCCCTTGGGGCAGGTGTCCACACCCCGTTTCAGGGAGGAGGAACTGGGGGCACAGAGGTGAGAGGCATGTCTCAGGTGGGGTGTGAGTGAGCCCACTTGGCCCCACTCCAGACAGGCTGGAGTCCCTGCCCACCAGGACTCACCAGCAAAGCCGATGGCCATGAGGTGGGCTCCAGGGGACAGGCTCAGGGACATGGCAAAGAAAGGAAGCGGGATCTTCTCCACCACCTGTGGGCAGCAAGCGTGAGCCTCCCCTCCCCAGTCCTGGGTTCCTCGGGCTCCTGGCACCCGGCAGGGGGAGGGGTACACATGCCTGCTTCTGGCGGAGGCTGTAGAAGGCCACCTCCGGATGCACGCCGAGGCCCGCACACACCAGGAGCGCCTCATCCCAGGGGCAGAAGGCAGCAAGAGAGGGCGGCGGATGGGTGGGAAACTAGGGGGGGACACCGTGTGAGGTGGTGAGGTGGGCAGGCACTGTCCCCCCCCCCCCCCGCGCCGCCCGGATTCTTACCTCCGTGAGGGTGGGGGAGGGGGAGCTCAGCCAGTCCAAGAGCTCACAGTGGCCACGTGGCCAGTCGGAGGCCCAGACGCTGACTCGCTGGTCCGAGCTGGCAGCCAGCCACAGGTCGGCACCCGCTGCCCCTAAGTCTCTGTACTGGGGGTGTGTAAGGGCTGGTCGGTGCCTCCCGCCCTGCTGCACCCAATTTCCCTCCCCCGCCGATACCCCAAAGGCCAATCCCTGCCCGCCTGCGAGGCCGCTTCACCTCTTTGCGTGTGCTCTGTACGGTGGCGATCGGCGCGCCCCGGTGGTCGCTCAGCACTCGGAAGGTTGTCCCTGTGCGGGGGCGGCTCACAGCCACGAGCCCGTCCTTGTCTCCAGAGAGGATGGTCTGACCTAGGCCAGGCAGGGCCACACGCGTTACCCTGACGGCCCTGGACCCCAGTCCAGAGGTGTGAGCGGGGCCGAGCAGGGGCTGCCCTGTCCCCCTGTGGGCCCCGCCCCTCACCATCGGCAGAGAAGGCAATGGCCGTCAGTGCCGCCCGGTGGGGGTGCATCTTAAGTTCCATAGCAATCCGGGGGATGCTGAAGACGCGCAGCGTGCCGTCGCTGTAGCCTGCCGCCACCTGCTGCTCCTCGGGGTGTCCGCAGGATGGAGGGCTCCAGGCCAGGCAGAGGCAGCTCTGGGGACCCACAGCCGGGACACACCAGCACCCCCCTGAGGGCGGAGGACAGGAGCCCAGCCCCACGGCTGGGCTGGACGGTGCGGGAAGGCGGCTGGGCTGTGGCCCGGGCTGCCCCCGCTGCCCCCAGTACCTGGTTCAGCACCTGGAACTGGATCAGGAGCTCCATGCCGGCCAGGGACCACACTCTCACACTCCCGTCTTCACTGCACGTGGCCCAGTGGGACGCGCTGGGGCTGAAAACCACCTCGTTCACCTGCAGGGAGCCAGCCGGGCAGAGGGGAGACGCAGCAGGGCTGGGGCTTTTTTTTTTTAAGATTTCTTTTTTTTTCAATGTAATTTCTGCCCCCGGTATGGGGCTCGAATCACAATCCAGAGATCAAGGGTCACGTGCTCTTCCAACTGAGCCAGGCAAGGTGGCCCGGGCTAGGTCTTTCTGACGACAGTGTCTCTCTCTGCAAGCCTGCATGGCCCCAGCCACATCGTCCCCCACCAGACGTGGGTGGCACCCAATCACAAGAAGCCCACTGGTCAGTCAAATCTGACTGTTCACTTGCTTAGGCAGCACAGAAAGGGACCGTTCTGGCAGGCCCTGGACAGTGGCAACATGACAGTGTGTGACGCATCCCCAGGAGGCTGCACGTGAAAGGGAAGACGGCCCAGCTACTTCCTGGGGTCTCATCCCCGTGGCAGTGCTGTGTCGTTGGTGTATAGAGAATACGTAAATGTAAGTATGTAAATATCTTAAAGCGTAAACGTGAACTCATAATGCATCTTCCTCAAAAAATAATAATTTGGGGCGCCTGGCTGGCTCCGTTGGTTAAGTGTCCGACCCTTGATTTTGGCTCCGGTCAGTGTCTCATGGTTCACGGGACTGTCATGTGCCCTGGCAGTGCAGAGCCTGCTTGGAAATCTCTCCTCCTCTCTCTGTGCCCCTCCCCTGCTTGTGTGCATGCGTTCTCACTCTCTCTCAAAATAAATAAATAAACACTAAAAAAATAATAATTGGGGCGCCTGAGTGGCTCAGTTCATTAAGTGTCCGACTTTGGCTCAGGTCATGACCTCACAGTTCGTGAGTTGCAACTCGGTGTCAGGGTCTGTGCTGACGGCTCAGAGCCTGGAACGTGCTTCCGATTCTGTGTCTCCCTCTCTCTGCCCCTCCCCTGCTCACACTCTGAGTGTGTCTCTCTGTCAAAAGTAAATACTATTTAAAAATTAAAAAAATAAAGATAATAATTGAAAACCGAGCAGTAACAGGTCCTTCTGGGACTCACCCCAGGACCTCGATGCCCTCTCCCACAGGAGGGACCCTGGGCTCTGAGAAGAAACAGCCTGGTCAGGTCGCGGGGCAGGGAAGGGGCTCCAGGGGGGCCCGGAAGCCCTTGTGGTCTCACACAACAGGGAGATTGCCGGCGAGCGCCAGCTCAGCCCAAGGGCTCAGGACCCAAGTGGATGAATGAACACGGGTTCTACCTGGACCACAGAATGGGACTTGACTTTGACACGCTACAGTATGGATAAACCCTGTGGCACCTGGGGGGCTCAGCCAGTTAAGCATTTGACTTCGGCTCAGGTCATAGTATCTCGGTTTGTGAATTTGAGCCCCGCGTCGGGCTCTGCACTGACAGCTCAGAGCCTGGAGCCTGCTTCTGATTCTGCGTCTCTCTCTCTGCCCCTCCCCTGTTCGTGTTCTGTTTCTCTCTGTCTCTCAAAGAAGAAAAGGAAAGGAAACAGTATGGGTAAGCCAGGAAAGCATGGCGCTCAGTGAGAGAAGGTGGAGGGGGCGCCCAGGGCAGGTGAGTCCACGGAAACGGAGTTGGTCTGTGTGGACCACGGACTGGGCAGGGAGCAGCTGTGAATGTTTCAAAGGTCCAGGGCCTCCTTGGGAGATGGAATGCCCTTAGTTTAACTGTGGTGCTGGGTGAGCGGTTTTGTGACTATAACGAAGCCACAGACTCTCAGTGGAGAAAGCAGCGGCTCATGGCCGCCAGCAAGAACAGAGCGCGTGCGCGATCCGCGCCCGCCCCCACTCAAGTGTCTGACGGCAACCGTTACCTCTGAACAAGTCAACGGAGACTTAAAAAAAAAAAAGACTCAGGTACCAACTCCTAGGACCTACCGCTGGCTAAAGGCTTGCAGAGCACCAAGAGAAACAGTGACTGCGAAGCCGCCAGACCGTGTTCCCCCTCCCCGCCCCTCCCCGCAGCTCACACAGCTCCAAAGGCAAGCTCGACGGTCACCGCCTGAAGCTGAGAACTGAGCCGGCGCCGAGGACCCCGGCCCCGGAGCCAGACGATCTGCTACCTGCCCGCCTCCACACGTCTCCAACCCCGGGTAGCACAGGGCAGACAGGCAAGGCCAACCCGAGCCGTGGAAGGTTCCAAGACAGACAACATGGTTTTCTCAGCAAACCAAGTACAAGAGAAAAGAAAAAGCACAAGAAAAAGGTCAGAGAAGGCCCAAGGCCGGAGGACACGTGTGGGTCCCGTGTGCAGCGGAAGGCACGTGCCTCTGGGCTGCGGAGTCCTTTCCAGAACCTCCTGTGGGCCTCCACAGAAGCCCATCTAACTGCTGTGCTGGGGCTGGGACCAGCCCAGAGGAGGCGGGGACCGAGGACGGCTTGTGTGGCCTGCTGCCCTGCCTCGGTCCAGCTTGGAAACCCCCTCACCTTGCTCCTGTGGCCACTGATGAGGCGGGTGCCGGTGCCCTCGGCCCAGCTGACGTACCAGAGCGTGCCCGCCGTGGTGCCTGCCACGCCCATGTCCATGCTGTCGTGGAAGACCGCGCTCACGACGGCCCCATCCAAGGTCAGCTCGCGCTCCATGAACACGGAGCTGGACCTAGGGCGGGGAGCGGCTTCTAAAGGCGGCGGCCAGAGCCTGGTGCTCCTGGGGCATGTCCTTAGCTTCGAGCCACAGGCCCCCACTCAAGGGGTCCAGGACAGGGCTCCCCGACACAACACGCATCTCACCTGGCGCGGGCGCCCTTGCGCCTCAGCTCCGGCACGGCCCCCACCGCCCACAGGCGCAGCCGCCTGGTGTTGCTGCCGCTGACCAGCCGCATGCCTGAGCACAGCAGCACCCCTGGGGGGGAGGAGGGGGCCTGAGCCGCTTCCCCAGAGGCAACGTGTCCCTGGCAGAGGCCCAGCCCTGAGCTGCGGGAGGAGGGGGGCGGTCAGGCACCCACCAATCTCGCCGTCGTCCGCTTCCCAGGCCAGGAGGCAGCGGCCGGCACGTGTGTCCCAGACGCACACCCGGCCGGCACTGGAGCCGCAGTAGAGCAGCGGTGTGGTCCCGTAGCAGAGCGAGGTCAGCTCGCCGGCCCCCACCTCCTCTGGGATGGGCTCCCGGTGCACCTGGAGGGACACAGGGGCAGCGGGGGTCAGCGACGTCCTGGGGCTGAGCCACACCCCACCCTCCAGAGCAGCCCCTGAATCCCGGCACCTGGAAGTGGACGTGGGCCCCACGCTGCTGCAGAAGCCACAAGGTGATGGCACCCTGGCCCACGCAGGCGAGCTCGCCGGCGTCCCCGGGGCTGAAGGCCACACCGTGCGCTGGCTCCGGCAGGCGGACGGAGGACAGGAGCTCATAGGTGGCCGTGCTCCAGAGGGCCAGCGTGCAGTCACCGTAGTCCCCTAGGTAAGATGCACAGCGGCTGCCTCAGCTTCCTGGGAATCTTGGGACAGGCAGGGGAGTCCAGAGGTGACCGTCGCCCGGAAACCCACTGACCCAGTGTGGCGAGGAGTGCGTCGTCGGGCGAAAAGGCCAGCGCTTGCACGGCGGTGTCGTGGTGTGAGAGGAGGTGCCGGCAGGAGCCCCCAGGCACATCCCAGATTCGGATCTGGCAGCGGGAGGCTGTGCGGCCACGGCCCGAGGCAGAGGCCAGGATCTGGTGGGCAGGACGGCAGGCAGTCAACCGGGAGGGCGCGGTGCCCTGGCTGCCCTGGGCCTGGTCCTGCTCGGGGCACGAGAGCCAGCATGGTTCTCAAGAACGCCAGCTCCGACATGCACTTCGGCCCCGGGTTCCCGGGCCGGCCCCGAGGCCTGAGCACCTGAGCACCGTGGCTGAGGGCCAGCGTGGAGATCTCCTCGGGGTGGCCGAGCCAGTGCCGCTGGGCGCCAGAATGCAGGTCCTCCACCACCACCAGGCAGCCACACGTGTAGGCGAAAAAGCCTGAGGGCAGGAAGAGCACCCCTGGGCCAGTCAGCGGGGCCAGGGTGGGTCCTCCCCGTTTGCTTGCACAGTCGGGGCGCGCCCAGCTGGAGGGCCCCGCTCAGAGGTCGTAGGGTCAGTGCGGCTGCAGGAGAACACGCCGCAGCTTGGACCATCCTCCTGGCCCGCAACCCCAGCCCCCACTGCGGGGCAAGCGCTCTGAGGCTGGGCCCCAGCGTGGGGGGAGCTGGGCCCCTCCCCGAGCTTCTGGGCGGGTAGGTGGGGGCTGCGGCCCCACCTGTGTCTGGCTTCCAGGCCACATTGGCCCGTCCGTTCCCATTGTAGCCCACGACGGCCTTGAGGAGCAGATGCTCAGCGCGGACACTGGGGACAGAGGCGCTCTGCGAGGACACAGACGGGATGCTGGTGCAGGGGCACAGCAGCCCCCCCCCCCGATATCTCAGGCTCTCCCCCCTTGGACTGGGGCCTGGGATGAGGCCGTAGGAGACGCAGGCTCCCAGGACACAAAGGGCAGGGGCGCAGGCCCCAAGGCCTGTGTAAGAGGCCAGCGGAGCGGGAGTTGAGGAAGGAGGGGGCAGGCAGCGTGGAGGCACCTGGGCAGGGAGGTGGGC